>JAFIRS010002355.1:0-224414 GCA_018342105.1 Gonioctena quinquepunctata | reverse complement strand
GAATAAATACATCCTTGTGGCAATGGACTACTTCAGTAAGTGGGGGGGAAGTATCCCTCCCCAAACCCAGGAAGCCATCCCCTTTCCCAACGTCTTGGTGAAAGAGTGGATATTTTTTCGATTCGGTATTCCAATGGAGCTGCACTCGGATCAAGGCAGAAATTTCGAACCCAAACCCTTTTTTCCAAAGAAATATTCTACTGCTAAAACATCCGAAAGAGACAAGAACCACGGCCCTACATCCGCAGTCCGATGGAATGGTGGAACGGATAAAACAGGACGATCAACCGCCATTTGTCCAAGGTTGTCCCCCGACCATCAAAGAGAATGCAGATGCCTTGTCGCGAAGACCATGTCCAGATGATTGCTCACATTGCCGACGAGCAGAAGAGAAAGAAGCAACACTTTGTAGAACCGCGGCAATGGATGACAACTGGAATGACAGCAAGATCCAGAAAGACCAAGAGAGAGCCCGACCTTGGCTTAGTCGTCAGCTGGAAGAAGGGCAATCGAAGACCATCATGGCAGGAAGTCGCAGGTTACTCGCCGGCTGTTAAGTCCTATTGGGCACAATGGAACTCTCTTATTCTGGACAATGGGATCCTGAAACGTGTGTTGGAGGCCGATATTGGTGGGAAGACAGACGCCAAATAATTGTTCCCAGGAACAGAAGAGAGGAAGTGCTGCAGGAAATCCATGATGGAGTCGCCGGAGGACATCTGGGAGTGACGAAGACCCTGCAGAAAGTGAGGCAACGGTTTTACTGGGCCAATTGTCAAGCTGACGTCCAGGACTGGTGCAGGAAGTGCGCTGTATGCGCTGCTAGCAATGGACCTCGAATACGCCCCAAGGCCCCGATGCGTCAGTACAACGTAGGCAGCCCGTTCGAGAGAATCGCCATTGACATCGCCGGCCCGTTTCCCGTATCCGACCACGGGAATAAATACATCCTTGTGGCAATGGACTACTTCAGTAAGTGGGCGGAAGCCTATGCCCTGCCCAACCAGGAAGCCATCACCGTCGCCGACGTCTTGGTGAAAGAGTGGATATGTCGATTCGGTATTCCAATGGAGCTGCACTCGGATCAAGGCAGAAATTTCGAATCCAACCTTTTCCAAGAAATATGTCTACTGCTGAACATCCGCAAGACAAGAACCACGGCCCTACATCCGCAGTCCGATGGAATGGTGGAACGGATGAACAGGACGATCAACCGCCACTTGTCCAAGGTTGTCTCTGACCATCAAAGAGACTGGGACCAGTATCTTCATTTGTTCCTGATGGCCTATCGATCCGCAGTACACGAGTCCACCGGTCAAACTCCTGCTAGTATTATAATGGGCCGAGAACTGCGACTGCCTTGTGACCTGAAGTTTGGGATACCGCCAGGACAAGACACTGCGGGAGAGGACTACGTCAGCAAACTTCGGAGAAAGGACATCCGCAGCACTGCGAGCCTTGAAGAAGACCTATGACATCAAGGCCGACGCTGGAGGATTTAGGTTGATGACCTGGTTTGGCTGTACAACCCCAAACGTCGTCGTGGACTATCACCAAAGTTGCGGAACTCGTGGAAGGCCCGTATAAGATCGTGAAAAGGATAAACGACCTTGTGTACCGAATCCATAAGCCACCCGAGGGAAACCAAGGGTCGTCCATTTCAACAGGTTGGCCCTTACGCTGGAAACCATGACCAAGTTCGCACCCTCAAGCCACCGGAGGATGATATGACGTTCGAGAAGTTTATGTCCTTGTATTCAAACGGGCAGAAAGTTCTACATGGGGTTACTAGAGAGGAGTCACGAGACCTTTTCGAGGTGCCTGCTGACTACGCACTAGCGCACTGTGTGGCAGAAGATCTTCGAATGTCCAGGGGCATCGCCGTAGTGTTCTCCAAGAAATTTGGTCAACTCCAAACACTGCGGGAGCAGAATCCAGAAGTTGGTGGGGTGCTACAGTTGAAGAAAGGCCAGAGAAACATCTACTACCTAGTTACCAAGAGGCATTCCCAAGATAAACCGTCCTATGAAGATGTCTGGAAGAGTCTCACCAAACTAAGAGATACTATGGTGGACCAGAATCTGGTGGATCTAGCAATTCCAAAATTGTCCTGTGGTATTGATGGGTTGGACTGGAGAGTCATAAGAAGTATGCTGGAGGCGATATTCAGATCCAGCGGCGTCAAGATTTTGGTTTGCTGTAACCCTCTTCCACGACCGATCATGAAGACCGTGGAGTGTTACTTCCATCGAACTTCACGGTGCAGATATGGGGAGTCATGCAGATATCGTCACACTCCAAGGATGAAATTTCGGGACGAAATGTCTTTAAGAAGGGGGCAATGTAACGAACCTAGGCCGGACCTGTCGCCTCACATGTTGCCGTCGACAGCGATGAGATCATCCCCGGAGATATTCGAGAACCATCCAGTCCCTTTTCCGCGTAATGCAACGGTCAATATTGGAAACAATTGGAACATGCCGTCGCCAACTGGAAGAATTCGAAACATCGAGAATGCTGTATCGGAGATAAATAGACCGCCCTCAAGAGGGAGAAGACAGTCTGAACGAGCCCATACCATCGAGCTATACAGTGGCGTAGTAATATGAATTAAGTTGTAGATTAAGTGTGAAATAAATTAGTAGAACCAAGTTAAGTTTATTTACGTTACAATACCTTTCGAAGCAAAGTCAGGTGGTGTCCTACCACTGATACCGATATTCGCCGGTCTTAGTGCTTTGGGAGCACTGAGTGGCGGAGCATCAGCCATTGCCAAAACGGTCGTGGATGCTAAGAATGCCCAGAAGAAAATGGAAGAGGATAAACGTCATCACAAGGCCATGGAATCCATAGGCAAGGGGTTGTACGTGAGGAAGAATGTCAAGGGTGGCTTGGACTCTTCTTGAAAAATCAAAAACTCCCAATAAAGCTACCCGATAGAGCGCTGTACAACATCGATATCGTGCGATATGCCAAACAATTGAAAATCCCGCACTTCGGGGAGTGTTCATGCGCGACACCCTGCCATCTAGCGGTCCTCGAAAGAACGAATGTGCCATCGTCAACATGGACCTGTCACGAAACAGCGGTACTCATTGGGTAGCTTATAGAAAAACCAACGACGAAGTAGAGTATTTCGATTCGTTTGGGAATTTGAAACCGATGTTGGAATTGGTCAGATATTTGAATGGCGGTAGCAGCGGCAAAGTCAGGATTTTCTACAACAACCGTCAATATCAGACTTATGATGAAATAAATTGTGGTCATCTGTGTTTGAAATTTTTAATGTCTGAATAAATAATGTATGATTGAAAGTATGTGTATTTAAATGCTGTCACAGCAGCGGTGATGTCATTCGTCATCATGTCGCTGTTGCTGAGAGTTAACAGTCACAATCACGTGTTCTCCTTTCGTGTTCTCCTTTTGTCGCTTCGATCTTTTCACTCGTACAATACCATACCGAACATTGAAAAGGGTCGGAAATTCCGCTATTACGATAGATCTAACGTGTTGCGTACCATTGAATTTCCGCAAGGGTGTTATGAAATTGCCGATATTGAGGCGTTCATACAGAAAGAGATGGCGCTACCTGCGGAAGACCGCGAAGCCGCCTTCTCTCTCAAACCCAACAATAATACGTTAAAGTGTGAGATTTTCAGTAAATACTTTGCCATTTCATTCGTGGAGACGGATAGCATAGGCGTTACATTGGGATTTTCTCCGAGGGTGCTTCAACCGAACGAAATGCATTATTCCGATCTACCTGTAAACATTATAAAGGTGTCGACATTACGATTCGAGTGCAGTGTTACTTCGGGAGCCTTCGATGGTGACACGCCTGCGCACACGATCTATGAATTTCCCATAGCTTCCGACCCCGGTTACGCGATAGACGAAAAACCTTCGAATTTACTCTATCTACCTGTAATACCGCAACGTGAAATCCACAACATTACGGTGTTGGTGGTCGATCAAGACGGTAGGCCTGTCGATTTTCAAGGGGAAAAAAGTACTTTGGTTTTGGAACTCAGAGTCGCGAGAACCAAATGGGATTAATAATAGACAGTGGTAGCAGCAGCAGAGGCAGCGGTAGTAATAAAAGGGGTGCGAGTGACGTCACAACGTCATTATCGCAGAAGCCTTCAAGCGAGCGGGTCGTGCTGCAGCAGTTAACCTCTTCGAATAAATCCTTTCTCCGTTCCATCGATTTAATATTGATTCATCAGAATGAACTTCAAAGAAGAAGAGACAACGATGATGCTTCCATCTCAGCACCCATGTTCGATTTGTATCGGTCTCCGAAATTTGACGAGTCCATTCGTAAAGCCGAATACAGAACTTATACTCCGTTCGTGAAGGCATTCAATTGCAACGATATCGTGGAATTTTGCATCAATCAGGTGGACTCGTTTTTGCCATGAGTTCATCTCTGCTACTGATTAAAGGTAGACTTGAATTAAATAATGGAGGAGGTGACGTTACATTGGCTCCTAATGTGGGTGCTTTCCTTTTCGATTCTTGCACTTATAGCGAGAGTGCTCGGGAAATTGAATCGGTTCGAGATCCGGGAATTGTGAGTACCATTAGAGGTCTATTATCTTACGAACCTATGGATTCTCAGCATTTGGCTATAGGCGGTTGGAATTACCCCAATTTGCCTTTTTGAATGAAGATGACAATTCTTTCAGTCTTCTCGTACCGCTCCGTCATATTCTCAATGTTTTCAACGATTATCCGCTGATTACGTGTGGACGTCAAACTCTACGATTTGTCAGAGCCCGAAATGATAATGATTGTGTCATTATACGTGAGGCAGGTAATAATGCGGTGGGAACGACTACGGCTCGAATTGTGATTGATAGTATTGAATTGAAAGTCAAACACATTTTTCCTAATGCGGAAATAAATGAAAATTGATGAGGTCTATACAGACAGACAGACCGATAGTGAAACCGTTTCGAAAATGGGAATTGAACGAATTGCCTTCGATAACGCAAAATGCTCAACGTGAAATATGGTCGGTTAAGACGAGTACCAGTGTTGAAAGGCCACGCTATGTTATCGTGTGTTTCCAAACTAATGTACGAGATAACGTTTCCGTCGATCCTACCACCTTCCAACATGTCAACATTCAAAATATACGTTTGTCTTTGAACGGTGAATATTGGCCCAACGAACGTCTACACTTGAATTTCGCTAATAATCACTATACCGAAGCGCATTTCAACTATACGGAATTTCTCGGCAGCTATACGAATTCCATGAAAAAGTCTGCTCTTTCAAATATCGCGCCTTATTCGTCATTGATTGTTCAAAACAGGAAGAAACTATGAAATCCGGTACGGTTGACGTACGATTGGATATCGAATCGAGCGCGGATTCCCGATCGGACTCGTGTCTATTGCATCATCATTCACGATTGTATGATGGAATATCATCCCTCTCGAAACAATGAGAAGCCTGACATAGATCACTACGGCGCGGCGGTGGTGTTCATTCATCATCCAGCCATCATGCGTATCGCATTCGTTGACATTCAAGCCTTCCAAGTCAATGGCATCTTCTATCCAAAGGAGGTGTCCATAATCGTCGGCAGTCAGCGACACAACTTTTTGTTCAAGACACCTGTGCCGTATACCAACCTGGATGCTCAAGACCGCCGCACCGTAAGATATTTGGAAAAATCGATGCATGGCATTCCATACGACACCGGCTACATAGCTTATGAAGACATGGATGACATCCTACTGAGACACCTATTCTACCAGGCTGATCGGATTTATGTGAGAGGGAATCAAAAATACGATTTCCTCAAGGAAAAATTGTTGGAAATGGGATTGTCGTACCAAGTGGATATCTACGATGTGGCCTTCTATGATTCAAGCCATTGGTCGACAGACAAGTTCGAGCCTACCCTGGACCACTGCCCTACCACAACACCGGGAAGTTCATGTGTGCCCAGAGGAACACCCAGTATCTTCACCATTGGCTGTGTACATATATTTTACCAAATTAAGTTTTCATTTAGAATTGTTTTTTTAGGAAATAAATATGTATGTGTGTATTTCAGTGTTTCTGTCCATCTCTCCTTTCTCCCTTTGTCTCTTTCAGGTGGGGTTGAGTTCCCAAATGAAATAAAATTGAAAAAATAAAGTTGAGAAAAAAAGTTGAGAAAAAAAGTTGAAAATACTTGAGAAAATAAAAAAAATATAGAAAAAAAGTTGAAAATACTTGAGAAAAAAAGTTGAGAAAAAAAAAGCCAAGTTTGAAATGAAAAACAAAGAGGGGAAACCGTCAGAGGTATCTCTCTCTCTCTCACACCCACACACGGTATACGTGGCTCACGTCACGTACACCGTTTGTGAAATAAAAGTCAGGTTAGACTCTCTATTCATTTATTTTGATATCACATGACGATTCCAAGCTTCTTTTTACAGTTTTGAATAGGAATTTCACCAAAGCAAAAACATTATGGTTATAACAACACATGAGAGTACAAAAATCTTATATATTTCATGTTCCAAGGGTGGTAGTATTGGTGGTGGTGGCAGCGTTGGTGACGTCATCGCTACTGCTGCCGTTGGAAGCCTTCTCCATGGCATCACTGTACTTGTAGAATCATTCATTTCAAACTTGAGCTGATATTTCTCGATTATGGTGTTGTTGTTGTCATCGCCTTCGAGGTGGGGTGGCAGGTCTGTGGTGAAGAATAACCTTCGAAGTCCTGCTGTTCGATTCATTGGAATCCAAGACTGATTGCCATCTTTGAAAGAAACCGCTACTCCTCGTACATCATCATCATACGGTATGTCTACGTATAAGATGGTGTTCAGAATCAAAGTCACTAGTATCATTTGAATCATATTTCGATGTTGATGGTTGTGTCGTGCAGAGATTCAACTTTTTCAATTTTCTTGTGATGTTTCGTTTCTCTTCATAAAACTGTAACTCTTCGTTCAGAGCTCTGACTTTTCGATGAAACTGTTCCAATTTCCGTGTATACTCCTCTGTCATCGACAACATAACCTCAACTGACGTCATTTCAACAAAAAACTCCAATATATACTTGTTTCGTTCTTCTCCTCCTCTAAACACTCTTTCGATCCACCCTGTATATATGGTGACGTTTTAAAAGTTATCCGTCCTGCTTCCATGTCGCCGACAGTGCCTTAGTCCGCTTAGATACAAATACGAATAGTAATCATATGAATGAAGTTACCCCACGGTTCGAGCGTGCAGCTGCATACTCTCTTATCTTGTTAATGTAAACAAACTCTTTCACAAAGGATGCCGCCGCCGATATCTTATCTCAATGTAAACAAAGGATGCCGCCGATATCCGGTCGCTTAAATAAACAACTGATAAGAAGTGCTGACGTAGATAATATTCCTGCAAAGACTTGTCGGTTGAGTCATAGCCGCATCATCGCTGACTCCTCCCACTTTCCAAAATGGCCGCCGCCATTCACTGATCACGTGACACTTCCTCCCAACCAATGCCGTTGACGGATATTGGTTGACACCCATTTCAGTATGCTGCTCGGCTATTGGATAACGGCCGGCGGCTATCACCACGCCCACGACCTATCACAGCTCTCCCCACCTTCCACTCTCAATCACACACTCCCATACACAACATGGCTGCCACCATTCCGACCAATCACAGGCCACTCATCCCCCCCACCTTTTTCCCTACCCCACATACAACCACCATCCCCCACCTCTCTCATGAAACCGCCATTTTGTGGTGGTGGTGCGGGAGTAACCGATGACCGGAGAGGTGCGCTCGTAGTGACATAGCCCTTTAATTTTTAACTGTTTCCATTAATTAGTAGTGTTAACTCAATAAACTTTAAAATATGTACTAAATATGTAGAATTCAGAATAGAATAGTGTTCATTTGCGGGTGTTTACATATGAATGACAGGTTACAGTAATTGACTACAAGTAGCAAATAAGCACATGAATGTCCCACTGAAGTTGACACTTGTTAGTGATTTGTTTGTTTGGGAATAAACTTCATCAGATTTATTTTTAGTAACAAGTGTGTTTGAGGGAAAAATATAGTGTGCAACAAGTGCAGAAAGGTGGTAATTTCTCTCTCATTTGAATTGCGGCACACGCTTGCGCTCGTGCCGCAACTTTTTCAAACTCGTGAGAAATTAGCACCTTTCTGCACTTGTTGTCTGGATCCTCCATTTCTATCTTGAAATGTATTCAGAAATATCGATTTGCTTTCGATGAATCGATATTACGATGTTCAACAGAAAAAAATAATTCATTGAAACTCCTAGCTTTAGCCAGTTGTTATGAGAGAGCATCATTTTGAAGCTTTTTAGCGACCCACTTCTGAATTTCGAAGTTACAGTTACGATGATATCATTCACCTAAAGAGATATAATTTTCCAATTTATTTCAACCATTACAGTCGCTTTGGATCTCGAACTGGATGAAACAATGTCCGATAACGTCACTAGAAAAATCATAACTCTTCTATAGAAACAACTTCCACCGATGTATCCCTCCTTTGAATAGTCTTTCTGCGGAAATAAATTCTCCCAAGTCTTTTCCAAATTCAAACCATGTAACCAAACTTTCCGAACTTTAATCGTGAGGAAGTAAATCTTCCTCTTTTTTGCCGTATATTTATTTAGAGTTTATTCAATGGCACAAAATACAGAACGAGAAAGTTCATAATCAGATATTCGAGGAACGGGCTTTTGAGTGGAATTTATTGTTTGAACGAAAAGCACTGCAGCATTGTGGAAGGAACAAAGGCGCTTGACATGTTTGAAAATTAGCTGATGAATAATTTGAATTCAGGAAAATTATTCGCATCATGTCTGTATGAATTGTGCAAATATAATATCTAATGGAGATAAAAGTATTGTCACAACGTAAAAAATATCTACCACGGGTATTGTCGTTGGGCACCATTGTTTGTTTTATTGATTTGTAGGTATATGAATATTCCATTGGTAGGAAATCCTGATATTATATAAATATATACAGGGCTATTCAAATTCGTTTCTGTACATGGGGATCTCGTAAACGATAAGAGATAGAGTGTCGGTTAAATCGTGGCATAGTTGCGTATTTTATAGACCTATTCAATGATTGAAAAAAAGAATTTACTCTTTTTTGGGTTAGGAAAATGTGATTATATATATTAAAACTGTCTTTTGGTTCTGGAGATATACAGGAAAAACAAAAAAATCCCAAATTATTTTTTTGCCTGTATTTTCTTTATTCGCAGACATATTGAAAATCTGTCCACATTTTGCTATTGGCACTTGATGTGAGCTATCAGAATATGTTCATGAATCTTTTATACAGGGTGTCATCTGGCTTGGGCCACCCCCATCTTTGAATTTTTAAATACGGACCTGTATTTTTTGTTGTAGTTTTTGGATCGTCGACGTTCACTTCATACTGAGAAATTGAATTTAATTTTATATTTCGGGAAGTTTCGGTAATATTTTATTATAATTGGGTGAATTATTCCCTTTTAAATTACGGCCCTGGAAATTGGTTGACTGAGTTAAATAAAAACACAATAGCAACTTTCACGTCTCCCCATGTACCATAGTGTTTTTAGAGAGTATTTTTTTCATTTTTAGGTACCAATTCATATTTCTTCACATTTTCAATGCTCTTTGAGCGTTTTCTACAATGAACTTCGAATAGCAAAACCTTTTATGATTTTTTGAAACATATCTACAACAAAAATAGATTATACATATGTATTTTGATAAGCTGAAAAAAAAAACGATAGCAATAATTACATCCGAAACGAACACTATAATTGTAATGAAAATTGAAATGAAGTAATTTATATACACAAAAAATCAATGGCGCAATAAATGTTCGAATTGGAGTCCTTCCATTTCGAGACATTTTTAACTCGTTTTTCATATTATTTATTGCCCTTAATACACTTCTTTGCTGCATTGTTGCGAAAGCATTCAAAATCCTCAATCTCAAGTCTTCCACATTTTCTATCTCTCTGCCAACGTCAATCCTATTTTCAATGTCCCCATAGAAAATAGTCAAAAATAGTAAGATCTGGTGATCTTGCAGGCCATATTATTGGCCCATTATTTGCTATCCATCTGTTGTTGAATGTGGTATTCAGAAACTGATTAACCTCTCTTGTACAATGAGGACGAGCTCCATCATATTGAAACCAGATTCCATTCAACCTACCTATTGGAATATCTTCGAGGTATTCAGTGAAGGTGGTCCTAAGAATTGCAAATAACGTTCGCCATTCAATGTCTCCTGGAAAATATATGGCCCAAGAATTTTATTATCAAAATTCCTGCCCATACATTGAATCAAATCGCACTTGAGGACGAACTTCTCTGAAATTATTTTCATTGGTCTGAGACCAGACATGTTCATTATTCCTATTGAATACACCGCAATTTGTGAAACGACTCTCATCGGTCCAAATGATGTTATTCAAAAATTCCCATCTCTCACGATTTGTCTACGCAACCAGTTGCAGAAATTTCTTCTTCTTTCGGGATTTCCTGGATGTAATTTATGAAACGTTTTAATTTTGTAACATTTAAAATTATGCTTCCTGAGAGTGCGCCAAACTGTCGTTTGTGGCAAATTCAATTCATCTGCAATTTGTACCGATGATTTCGATGAATTTTCATTAATATAAAATTCAGTGATATTACTGAAAGTTTATTAAAATTTGAAAAAATTACTCTTTCAACAATACTTTCCTCTATTTCGGCTGGAGTTCTGTTGCCATAACTTTTGCGAGGCTTATTGAATGATCCAAATTCGCTAAGGTTTTTGTCTGATTTCTGGAACAAAGTTTCATGCGGTTGACGCCTTTCAGGATAAATTTCCATATACCGTCGGGCTGTAGCATAACTGTTTCTATGGTTTTCATAAAAAATTTCACCATGTCCCGTTTTTCTTCAGCGGAAAACATAATTTTTACACCAATAAACTCAAAATATACAACAAATATGACAAATGTCAAAATATTATCGACAATTGTTCTCATAGTCTACTGAGATTTCATCGGTATTAAACATGGTAACTAAAGACATTAGCAACTTATAGGTAAGTATTATAGTAACTAGCGAAAATGTGGTGTTATGATCTTTCTATCTCCAAGAATCACTTATGGTGCAAGAAAATGTGGAAGACTTGAGATTGAGGATTTTGAATGCTTTCGCAACAATGCAGCAAAGAAGTGTATTAAGGGCAATAAATAATATGAAAAAACCAGTTCAAAATGTCTCGAATTGGAAGGACTCCAATTCGAACATTTATGCGCCATTAATTTTTTTGTGTATATAAATTACTTCATTTCAATTTTCATTACAATTATAGTGTTCGTTTCGGATGTAATTATTGCTATCATTTCTTTTTCAGCTTATCAAAATACATATGTATAATCTATTTCTGTTGTAGATATGTTTCAGATAATCATAAAAGGTTTTGCTATTCGAAGTTCATTGTAGAAAACGCTCAAAGAGCATTGAAAATGTGAAGAAATATGAATTGGTACCTAAAATGAAAAAAATACTCGCTAAAAACACTATGGTACATGGGGAGACGTGAAAGTTGCTATTGTGTTTTTATTTAACTCAGTCAACCAATTTCCAGGGCCGTAATTTAAAGGGAATAATTCACCCAATTATAATAAAATATTACCGAAACTTCCGAAATATAAAATTAAATTTAATTTCTCAGTATGAAGTGAACGTCGACGATCCAAAAACTACCAAAAAAATACAGGTCCGTATTTAAAAATTCAAAGTTGGGGGTGGCCCAAGTCAGATGACACCCTGTATAAACGATTCATGAACATATTCTGATAGCCCACATCAAGTGCCAATAGCAAAATGTGGACAGATTTTCAATATGTCTGGGCAGATTTTCAATATGTATGCGATTTTTTGGTTTTTCCTGTATATTTCCAGAACCAAAAGAGCTAAATTCGATTTTTTCACATCATTGAACAGGTCTCTAAAATACGCAACTTTGCCACAATTCAACCGACACTCTATCTCTTATCGTTTACGAGATCCCCATGTACAGAAACGAATTTGAATAGCCCTGTATATATATATATATATATATGTATATATATGAAATGTATAGATATATATATATATATATATATATATATATATATACACAAATGGAAGTCCCTGGACTTCCTCTTTCACTTTCGGAAATGTATAGATGTGGTCAAAATATCACCAGTACTTCATATAACTTTTGTTCCTAAGAGACTTCGTTACCAAGTTACGGACCCTCAAAGTTACAAAATGAAAAATGTTTTTCTTGATAACTTTCAAAGTGAATATTCAAAATCATCTAAATTTTGGTGATTGACTAAACAAATGAATTCATTCGATGAGCTTTCATGCAGGAGGCAGTTGTTTCGCTACAAAGTCAGGAACGGACTACCCCCGATGGTCCACACCCCAAAACTTTGAAATGACTGGGATTTGTCAATATGTTTTAACAAAAGAAGGTTACCTGGACAATTTCCTGAATGAAAGTACTCGTGTAAAATCGATCGGAACGACGATTGTTGATAGAAATGCATTTTTGTTCGACGACATCCAACCTGAGATGTCTACCATTATTCGAAAAGATTAATTTGTAATGAATATAGAAATGATAGGTACAATGTTCATAACGAATTTTTATCATGCAAACACGTTTACCTTACAAAACTCATGGTGTAAATAATCAATCGCAAGCCTCAAGAGCAAACAGAAATGCAAAATCCGCTACAAAAACCTATTCATGTGCAGCCGTTTTTGTTGTTTATTCGTTTGCTTTTTATTAGTTATTACTTTCTACATTGTGAATAAAACTTTCAACTAGTTACTGTACATTTTGTTTACGACTTTATTTTAGCATATTTTGTATTATCCCTGTTATTAATGTTGTTGAATTAACGTTAGCATTAGTAGTTCTACTATGAAAATTTTTCATTTCAAATAATGGTGGACGATCGGGTTTGATGTCGTCGTGTAAAACTGCATTTTTATTAAGAATCGTTGCTCCGATCGACTTTCCACACGAGTACTTTTATTCAGAAAATTATCTACGTAACCTTATTTGGTTGATAACTATTGAAAAATTATCTGTCATTTCAAAGTTTTGGGTGTGGACCATCGGGGGTAGTCCGTTCCTGACTTTGTAGCAGAACAACTGACTCCTGCATGAAAGCTCATCGAAGGAATTCATTTGTTTAGTCAATCACCAAAATTTAGATAATATTGAATATTTACTTTGAAAGTTATCAAAGAAAAAAACTTTTAGGAAAAAATTTTTAAAAATATTTTGACCCCATCTATACATTTCCGAGAGGATATATATATATATATATATATATATATATATATATATATATATATATATCTACATATATAAACAGGGTGTTAATTAAGTACGTTATGGAAAGAGGATATTCAATTTTTCATTTACTTGTACGGTTCAGGAGCTATAATAAAAAATTTAATGCAAACAAACAGTATCGCATAACATAACGAAATTTGAGAAGCAAACCTTCTCACAAACTTCGAGGGGTGATTTTTTTAAGATTTCAGGGCGAAAAGTTCATATACACATATGTCCCAAACGGCTTGGTTTTCGAGGTACAGGGTGATCAAAAAACATTTTTTTCAAGAGTTTTTTGAGTTTACTTCGTTATTTTCGACAATAATCAGTTCTAAATGCGGCAGTATAATCCATTCAACACTGCGCACGATACAAAATAATTCAGTTCTCAAATAAAATATCAAAAGTACCAAAAGCTGCTTAAACAGTTAAAACGTTCGATCAACAATACACAAATTATTAAATGTACAAAAACTTGGACAATTACAAAAACGTCGAATTAGGGAGACCAACAAAAACGTCAGCTTATTTGACAACTATCCAGAGGCGGAGCTTGAATTTGGAATTTTAGTATTAACTGATTTAATTCATCACAGCTTTGCGTTTTTCAAAAGCGAGTTGCCAAAACTGCCATAAACACAAACAAAATTAGTATCATTGAATAGGTTTTTTCGATACCTTTCAAAAGAGGTGTCGCTTGCCGTAGGGTTCCATTTAAAATTATTGGTCACAATCGCCTTGTGACGTCATCTTTGACGATTTCGTCATCTATCATCACTAGTAGGGAAGTTTACAACCTTTAAAATTCAGTTTCCAAATTCGACTTGTTTATGTATAATCGTTCCAAAAATAAGAGGGGGAGAGGGGACTTTTGAGAAGCACTGTATATGTATCTCGTAGGTATTTCTATATTTATTTATTCATTTCTATTTTGTAATTTGACTCTACTCCTTGGTGAATCTACGTTGTAATTTGACTCTACTCCTTTGTGAATCTACGTGTACGTATGAATAAATAATTTATTATTATCATTTATTATTATTATATTTACTTGTACGGTTTAGAAGCTATGATGAAAAAATTATTGCAAACATTTTCCAGTATCGCGTAAAATAATAAAATTTGAAAATAAAACATTCTTAATTGAAAATTGGAAAAAATATTTTTTCAGAATTAGAAAAATCTAGTCATACACCTACAATAACTAACTTCCGTACAATGCGAACGCAGAAGTTCAAATAAAATAGTTTGTAAGTGAATACTCATATATATTACAGATATTTCTATATTGTGTTAAATAACGTGTTATATTCCGAACCATATGTTTTCAAAGGATTATTTTAGTGCATACTTTTGATATTGTGTTAAGTTAAATATGACTCCATATTTTTAATTTTAATGTTTTAACCTGATGATGACAAATACCATGTCGAAACGTCGTTAAAAGAAATTATATGAATTGACTGCATCAGACCTTCATTCCAAGAAATTGAAGAAATATATATATATATATATATATATATATATATATATATATATATATATATATATACACTTCTTTAAAACTGCTTCTTATCATCAAATACAGATGCGAAGGGATGAGGTCACTGTCACAAAAACATGTTTAATTGAAATATCATTTATATTTCAATTAAACATTTAAACAAGAGTCAAATCTTCAAACAAGTCAATATACTCGTTTCTGCGGGACCACATTATTATAGAGAAAGAAAAAAATAACCCCTTTTTTCAACCTTTCATTCATTTTCCATGTTATATCAAAAAACTATAACATCCATTCAGAAGCGAGTAATACTTAGCGTCGTTTACAGAATTAGTATTCTGCTTGTTTTCCATTTCTTTCCACGAAATAAAAATTCATGGGCGCAGGCAAATCCATGAGCCTTAATCAATTTTTTGCATAAACGAAGGGTTACGTTTGCTGTATGGAAAAAAACCATGTAGTTTCACGGCAAACTACCTTGAGAACGTTTATATATTTTTCCACCAAACGAAATGTTGCCGAGGATATCGATTTTTTTATTCAGGATGTTGCCAATGGGGTGTAGAAATCAGTTAAGTTTCCCAGTGCTCACATACTTCAAAATAAAGATGAACAACTCTGATTTATACGACGGACATAAGAATCTATAAGTAATATAAAATGGATTTCTATCAAAATTTCAAACAAGAATTTTTGGAGAGGTGTGCATTGTAATTTCATTAAATTGAACGGCTCCGCTGTTGTTGTTATTCAACCTAAAAACAACAATCTTTTAAGGTTATGTTTTAATGCGTGGAACAAGTTTCCAAAATAAATTATTTAATTTGTGTTTATTGTTTTTAATATTTAACAATGATAAACCTTTCAAATAAGAATGGCTGAGGCCGCGAAGTTTTTGCAAATTTTAAATCCGCTTTGGCGGGTTTGTAGAGTTAATATTTTGTTTATTAGATCCTCAAAGCGTTTCTTCATCAGCCTTTTGACCTTGCTTCATTATATCGGTTCCAAACTATATTGTCGGTGAATTTTGCTATTCACTTGTGAAAATAACTGTTTTTTTTTCCAAAAAATTTTTGTAAAACTTATTGGTTTTCCCAATAAACCATCAATTATATGTGATAGTCAATTGCTTATATCAATGTTTCGAAATCCTTCGTGATTATCAAAGCGAATTCTACTGAGTCCCACTAAAGTTACCCCCAATCCAACCTGTTATCCGGCAGAATGTTCCAGCTAATCGTCCGAGCTCTGTGAAGCGAATTCCATTAAGTCGCAGCCTAATAATGTCCCCAGAATGACAGGATGACAGTGCTGAGAGTAGAAATGCATCCGGAATAAAACACTTTTCGTGATATTGCACTCCTGGGCATATACACGTGGTCGCAAAGTTTGTTAATTGAAACCTCTGCATGTAAATGACTGGATGAAGCTATTTTGGATACCTGATCCGGGGTGTGGAGTGGTACTCTGGAATTGTTTTGTCTCGAGTGACACTACAGGATGTATGACTGGGGAAGTGATCGAACTTGCAAATGAGTTTGTTGTATGGAAATATATTCGAATATTTGAATGAAACTCTTACCACAGGGTGTTATCCGCCACAGTGATTGCTGAATAACAATTCGTAATTTTCACTGAATTTATATGTATAGTGCGCACGTAAATGGTCCTCTTCCTTTTAACTTTTGTGTGTGCTCTCCAGCGTCGCGTCGGTGATAAGTCATGTTAGCAGAAATAGGCCGACTTTAAATATAAAAAAAAAATGAAAATGCAAGTTGATTCAAAACTTGTCTGGAATTGCCTGGTGTCCCTACAATAGTTGAGCAGTCAAAACAGTATAACTTAGGTACCAGACACATAGGTTTCAAGAGCCCGAGAAGGGGCACAATGGTTAAACATCATATCATTAATAATCGATCATTCCATGCGTTTGCCATTATACCGGGTGTCAACGTATTCTTTAGACAAGCCATGGTTTTCAAAGTTCCGAGGGTTTGATATCCAAACTTGGCAGGGTTCTTCGATTCAATAATTGGAATATTTTTCCATATTCCATACTCTCCCATCATTTCCAGTTTCGCCGGAAACGACCGCAACTTGAAATTTTCGAATAGAACACCCTGTATATTTCAACTTTTTTGGATTCTAGGGACGATTTCGAGTATGATCCCAATGTTTTGAGGCGAAAAATTGGCACATTTGATTTTTCAGAAGCATTTCTATTTTTGCATCTAGAGTGCGTTAGACCCACTTCAACTAATCTGATGGACATGTATGATGGGTAATAGTATATTCTTCAACGAGCGTATATTGATAGCTATTATTCTCGAGGATAAAAGAGATTATTAGCTATCATTATACGCGAGTAGAAGACTATACTTTGTTTACGACTATACGATAGTCAGAGTTTTCTAAATATTATTTATGAAAATAATAGATACTTCATTTATTCATTCATTTTGAATTTCAGATTTATTTGATGGAATGATATATCTTCCACAACGATAATGAGTTACATTTTTCAGAGAGTTTTGTAAAATAAGCGAGAAGAAATTTTTCCGAGAATGAATCTGCCTTGTTCAAGTTCCGCCAATCCATGAACTCTGCGTATGCCTTCGAATATTGCTTCTTTTATTTTTCCGGCAATAAGTTCAGAGTTGCTGTTTTCGCCGTTTCCAATAAATCCGGTGGTGTACAGATCTCATTACTCTCACTATCACTGCTTCCCCAATCACAATTATTCATTTTATATTTTGATCGTGGCAGATCAAAGTTAAAATTGAGAAAACAGTCAATCTGACATTCGCAGAAGCCAAGCCATGACACGTCGAATGAAGCAAATTTTGAATCTGTGATTGATCGAGTGCCGTTGAATAATGAGTTAGGATCCACGGTGTCTTGGAATCATCTCCATTCATCAATTAATAACCAATATGTTATCAATGTGTAATACGATAGTCGTAGAGAAAAAAAAATTTTATATGATAGTTTTTTCCGTCTAGTTGAGTTCATATTGCGGTTTAATATTTCCAAAACCACTAATTGTGAAAAAAGTTTTCAAATGACAACATCTTCTAGACACATTCTGATTTTCACGACGAATTCATCAATGGTTTTGAATCGAAAATCGGATGTATAACAATCCCAATACACTAATTATTTGTCGAAAAATTATGAGAAGAAGAATGATGTGGATGCAAAATTGAACGAAACCAGATTTATAACTTCAATTTTACGATCGAAACGAAAAGTTTAATAGAAAACGAAAAGTTTGATAATTTTGCGAATAAATCAATCTTTAAATGTTTCGCTCTCTTATCAACCAAACGTTATATTTTTCCAGAAGTTTACTTTTCTTAATTCAAAGTTGACAAATCTCAATAATTCAAAAACTTTTTTTTTATGTAAATTGGAAAACAAAAACAAATAAAATCAATACAGAGGATGTGAAATAAACATTCTCCCCTCAGTGAAGGATTCTTCACTTCTTCTCTTCATCTCCGACATGCAGCCTGCATTATCGATCCAGTTTCGGACCACTTCTTTTCCTATGTTTGATAAATTCATTCAGTTCTCAGAGTGCTATTTGTTGGCTGATGATTTGAAAATATTGAAGAGAATTCAAAATGTTTCTGATTGTGGAAGTTTGCAGAAAGATCTTGATAATATATGAAGAAGAAAACAAACTTCCTTTTGATACTGGTAAATGTTTTACAGTAACATTCACTAGGAAAAAAATATTACAAATTACACCTATGAATTGGGCAGAACTCCATTACCTGTTAAAGAAAATGTAAGGTTTGGAAAATTTTTAAAAGAGTTCAAATTTGATCTTCATATTATTAGCATGGTGACAGAAGCATATAAAACGTTAGGATTTGTTATTAGGAATTCCTGCTAATTCAACAATCATAAAACATTGCAAATTATCTAGAATTCATTCGTAAGGAGCATTTTGGAATATTGCGCAATAATATGGTCTCCTTTTTATAGCTGTTATAAGGAAGAAATCGAGAAAGTGCAAATTTTTTCTTAAGATATTTGTATTACAAAAAACGGCGAATACATTTTCAACATTCCTTACATAAAATTATTGACGGAATTTCAATCCATAAAGTTGGAAGAGAGAAGAGAAATGTCATCGGCAGTTTTCATCCATAAACTCATACATGGAACAGTATCATGTCCCTGAATATTGAATAAAATATATAAACCAACCCCACAATATAACAATAGAAATATTCCACTCCTCACGATACCAAGACCGAAGACCAATCTGGGTATGAATGTACCAGTCTATAGAATATGCCAGATAATAAATAAACTGAAATATGATATATAGATACAAAACACTACAATTTTCGCACTACCATAGGTTGTATAAATAATGCTAAAGTAAGTAACGAAATTCAATTTATTGCTATCATTACTGTTGTTATCGTTATTATAATTATAATTTGTTAGTATAGTTACAAGTTATGAATTATTAGGGCGATGTCTACAATATAAGGGAATTATATATGTTTGTAATCGATCATTGGAATTATAATTCTGTAGATTACACAATAAATTAAATGAATAAATAAATAAACTGGACGACGACGGTAGATATTGTTTCACTCAAGTGAAAAGTATGACTGTGTGCACGTATCGATATAATCGATAAAAGAAAATTGTATTTCGTGCATAAAATAATTTATTAAAATCGTAGCAAAGCGCTTTCAAGCCTTTGGTCATCATCAGTGCGTACCTGAAAGTAAGTAATATTGATAGAGAACAAGTTCCTCAAAAATTTTTTTTTAGAAAGAAAATTGAAATATTTTAAATGTGAGGTTACTTACTCGTCAGGTGTACAAGAAGCCAAAAAGACCATGAAATATCTCATGATCAATGAGTGTTGCATAAGTTTACGTGACAAACATGTTAAAAAAACATATCCCAGGCCAGGATGAAAATTGAGATTACATTTCGATATCTTTTATAAGCCATTGTTTAGGTGTGATAGCTGGACCCAAGTGACAAGTTTGACAAGTGAACGATGAAGTAGATTGACATGGAACACAGAACCATGGAGATATCAGAATCATGAAAGGAATATCCCTGTCATACGAAATACTCATTAGAAGATGATCAATCTAATGAGGACTGTCATCTGTCAAATACATGTTCCAGTATTCCAAGGAAGACCAGACAAGACTCTTAAATTATCACATTCAAGTCATGGTAATTGAATATAAGTTCGAGGGAGAAGTCTAATTAGACCTGTCCTGATCAAAACAAACAATTGAATAATTCTGGTAGTGTCCATGGACAATGAATTTAAATTTTCCTTAATAAAAATAAAAATCCTTGTCCACCAGTGCTCAGTTGAAACTTTAAGACTCTGTTTCACTCCAGCTGTGGGAGTTGTAAAGTTGGGTCAAGTTCTCATTGGACTTGTATCACACTTCTTATCCCCCAGTTGTGGTTCAACTGAGCCATGGTGGACAAGGATTTTTATTTTTATTAAGGAAAATTTAAATTCATTGTCCATGGACACTACCAGAATTATTCAATTGTTTGTTTTGATCAGGACAGGTCTAATTTGACTTTTCCCTTAAACTCATAAGAGTCTTGTCTGGTCTTCCTTGGAATATTGGAACATATATTTGACCATTCTAATGTGTTTTTCGTATGACAGGGATATTCCTTACATGATTCTGATATCTCCATGGTTCTGTGTTCCATGTCAATCTACTTCATCGTTTACTTGTCAATCTTCTCACTTGGGTCCAGTTATCACATCTAAACAATGGCTTATGAAAGATATCAAAATATAATCTCAATTTTCATCCTGGCCTAGGATATGTTTTTTTTTCAACATGTTTGTCACGTAAACTTATGCAACACTCATTGATCATGAGATATTTTATGATCTTTTTGGCTTCTTTTACACCTGACGAGTAAGTAACCTCACATTTAAAAAATTTACATTTTCTTTCTCAAAAAAAAAAATCGGTAACCTGTTCTCTATCAATATTACTCACTTCCAGGTACGCATTGATGATGACCTGAGGGTCGAAAGGGCTTTGCTACGATTTTAATAAATTATTTTATGCACGAAATACAATTTTCTTTCATTGATGATATTGTTTTCTGCTGTCTTGACCTCTGCAACGCGGATGATTCCATTTCTACCTGGGAAAACTGCAACAACTCTGCCCATTTTCCATGTGTTCCGGGGCGAGTTATCGTCAACAATCACAACAATGTCATACATTCTTTAATAAATCTGATTATCAACCCACTTTGTTCTGCGAGCAAAAGATGGAAAGTATTCTTTATTCCACCTTTTCCAGAAACTGTTTGCAAGCATTTGTGATCTACGCCATTCTTGTCGGAAATATCCGTTTTCAAAATTTCCAGTAGGGCCTTTAGTGTGTGTATATCCCAATAAAAAATGATTCGGGGTGAGAGCTTCTGTGTCTGATGGATCAATTGATACATAGGTTAGAGGACGAGCATTCACAGTACTCTCAGCTTCGGAAAATAGTGTTAGGAGGGTTTCATCTCTGAGGGACTGCATATGTACTGCTGTCCTCAGTGCCTTCTTCACTGATCCAATTAATCTTTCCCAAGTTCCACCCATGTGGGAAGCTGCTGGGGGTATGAACCGAAAATGTATACCTTTTGATATGCATTCATCAGTAATCATGCTCTCATCAAGGTAAGCCTTGGGTAGTTCTTCAGCAGCTAGTCTTAAGTTAGTTCCGTTGTCGCTGAAGATGCTGTCAGGATGTCCTCATCTTGAAAATAATATCCTTATGCT
Organism: Gonioctena quinquepunctata; assembly: GCA_018342105.1. Classification (NCBI taxonomy): domain Eukaryota; kingdom Metazoa; phylum Arthropoda; class Insecta; order Coleoptera; family Chrysomelidae; genus Gonioctena; species Gonioctena quinquepunctata. The sequence goes on along the minus strand of JAFIRS010002355.1, from coordinate 202,711 downwards.
CATCACTCCAGAATCGGTCGCCAAATGATGAGCTTCAAGGTGTATGGCTCAGATGGCTCCTGGTTCATATTCGGTTCTAAGGACCAAAACGTTTCGCTTTCTTATCAATAAAACGATATATTTTTCCAGAAGTTTACTTTTCTTACTACAAAGTTGACAAGTGTCAATAATTCAATAACTTTTCTTTTTTTATGTAAATTGGAAAACAAAAATATATAATATCAATACAAATGATGTGAAATTAACTCCAACATCAAATAAATGGGCTTGTGTCCACTGTTTCCACCCCGCGCGGGTTCGACTCCCGCAGCTGATGAAACATTTTTCAAGGCCTCGAGACTGATTTTAGATCCCACTATAAAAGGTAAGGTCCCCGTGATCTTAACTCGTACAAGTTTTCATTAACTTCTGAGGGCTGCTCAAACAACTATGAAAGCGTTTAAAAACAATTTTAAATAATTAAATAAGTCAAACATTTCGGAGGCACCTTCACTCGGAACTGAATCAAACTTTGAAATTCTTGATGGAACCCAGTGTATAATCATAAATTTTTCGATTCCGCAAACATATCCAAGTAGGTCTACTCAGTTTCGGAAACGAATAGTGCTCACTCAATTTTTCAGATTTATTCCCATTCTCATTGTTTGGTAAAAACTTTTGAAATCAAAAGTGTGCTATGGAAACAAAAACAACTTCATCAGTAATCTAATAAGTTCGTATACCTGATGTGCTTTAGGTCATTACATTTTTCAACAGACATGTATACAAGACATGAAAAAGTGAATATGCTATTATTTTATGGCGACTGCAAGAAAAATTCGAGGAACGCAGCAACTTTGTATGCTGAAAGGTATCCCAATAGTTAAATTTCCCATGTTTTCGATATTTTCCCGTTGTGGAGACACAACTCAGGAAAGAAACTCCCATCCATGAAACTTTTATCTTTGATGAGGTGACGGAAATCAACGTTTTAGCTTTTGTAGCAGGGAATCCTAGAGCTTCTACTAGGGAAATTAGCCATGAGTTATAGAAAATAGTCATGAGTCAGCAAGGAAGATTTCAGTCAAGATTCACGAACAATGGAATGTTCAACAGACAAAACTTCAGATATTGGCGGCAACAAAATCGGTGTAACGGAAGTAAAATAATTGGACCAATTTCATTTCAAGGACAGTTGACAGGGGTGAGGTATTTGGAATTCCTTCATACTGATTTTGAAGAATTTTTAATGGAGTGATGTATTTTCAACAAGATAGGGATCCACCTCATAATACCATCCAAGTCATGAACTATTCAATGAACCGGTTTAACGAGCGAGTAATTGCAACAAATGGTCCGTTACGTTGGCCTACCCGATTACCTGATCTCAAAATTTCAGACTTTTTTGTGTAGGGTTACCTAAAAAAACGAGTGATTTATACACCCCCTCGAACACTTGATATTTCACAAAATTGCATCCGTGAAGTGTTTGCTACCATGAATCCCGCTAATTTGCAAAATGTGATGCGAAACACAATTTATTGATAAAGTCGGAAAATCTCAGGAAGTTGGCGGAATGCAAACTGAAAATTTATGTTTATTAATTCAGTTTATCTCTATTTTGTATCCACTGTAATGGAACGGGTATATGGGGTTAGCCAAAGTCAATATGTCCCAAGAGCAAGTGTTTATTTTTCAGGAGAGACAAGATTCACAACTGAATCATATCGATTTGTTGAAAATATAAACAGGATGTTCATAAAATCTTTCTATCAATATTCAATTGAGAATGTTTCCCTTTTCAACATGAATCATATCAATACGCATAATTTATTACAAAACTCACCTAAAAAGTGACCAAACACCAATCTGATATAAATATTTAACAAATATATATTTAATCATTGGCAAATTTATTCAGGTTCATTTTCAGATCGATCATCCCAAATTATGACGTTAAGTTCTGTCAGATCAAAATCAATAAAGGATTTGTTTCCAAAAGGTATGGTTATCATGAAAAATAATTGAACTAGTTATTGACAAGGTGTATTATTTTCTGTGGGACATGAAATTTTTTTTTTTTTTTTTATGTTCTGGTTCCCACGAAAAGGGATATCCTGTAATGTTCAGAGAACATCGTGGGAACCTAGGGAAAGAAGGTAGGAGTTGGTGTTCTTCTTAAATTTCTGAAGGTTGTATGCCTCGGGGAACACCTCCCTAGGCAATGAGTTCCAAAGCCTCGCTGTTCGTTGGATGAACGAGTCTTTGGAAAGTGATGTTCTGCAGGTTTCCAAAGTGACCACGAAGGGGTGTGATGACTGAACTTGACGGGTTAATCTCGAAGAGACTGCCAAAGCAGGAACGATTGTTGATATTTCAGAAGAGCATCGCCCATGAAAATATCTATAAAATAGAGACAAATCGCCAACTTTTCTACGGTGTTCCAGACAAGTGAGCGAGTTTGTAAGCGAGGCATCACCGACGAGACGAATTGCCCTTTTTTGGACAGAATCCAATAGCCTCAGGATATGTTTAGGTGCCGCACTCCAAATATGGGAACAGTATTCCAGGACAGGTCGGATCTGTGCCTTATAGATCATAAGTAGCTGACTGGGGGTGAAATAGCTCTTGGCACGAAACAGAAAACCAAGTTTTTGGGATGCACTTTTGGCAATGGACCTCACGTGATTTTCCCAGGAAAGGTTATTGCTGATAGTAATACCAAGCATCGATATGGATGGCTTCAGTGGTATGGTTACTCCTGACAAAGTTATGTTAGGCACAGTGAGATCGGCTTTTCTAGAGAAAAGACATGCTTGTGTTTTGTTTGCATTGAATTCTACCAAGTTATTAATGAAATAACAATAGTAATCATAAATAAGTTGCAGTACACCACAGTATACTTGATGAGCGATATACCCCAACTTCCTCATAATTTTTCGACATTTTTCATTTGAAACCATCAATGGATTCGTCGTGAAAATTAGAATCCAAGGGATATGTGTCTAAAAGATGTCATTTGTGAAAATTGACATTTTAAATTAGTGGTTTTGGAAATATCAAACCGCCATAGCTACGCAACTAGGCGGAAAAAACTGTCATAATCATTTATGTCCATCAGATCGGCTGGAGTGGGTTCAACGCACTTCAGAAGCAGAAATAAAAATGCTTCTGAAAAATTAAATGTACCAATCCATAGGTAGCCATCAAATGTTCTTCTTATTGACACGTCAAATAATTTTGAAGCATTTCGGTTCGATACTAGAAGGTGTACTCATGAAAAACGTATTCTCTAGAATATATATTTTGAGTTCAGCACCCGGCTAGTTTCAAATATTTGACTAATTATTCCAACGATCACATTACAACCGTGCTGATGGTATCAATCCTGCTCTATTAATGACGTGACACATCATATACATAATATTCCCCGATAATTATTATGATTTGTGATTGTACTATATAGAGGCCTAATATGGAAATTGATTAATAAACAGATCCCCGATAATTGAGTTATGTATCAACTATGAGCATCAGTTTTATCAAGATCCATAAGTTTGTATACAGAGGAGAATCGGTTACACACAGGAGGGACGCCTAGAATTAGTTCGTTTTCAACTGTTTTTTGTTTTCGTTGAATTCATTTCTACGAATAGAACCACACGTTTTCAAAAACTGAGTGTGTTCTCAACATCCTTTATCAAAATTCCTATAGACTAACCTCTAAAAGTATTGAGATCGATTTTAAACTAATCAATAGAGCAGAAAATGGCTGACTCTGTGACGAAAATAGTACCGGGAAACCGACTGTGTCATCATACGAAAAACGACCCGTAGTTATACTCGCAACTATCATCGTTTAATTTGTTATAAACATTTAAGAGCGAAACATCGTGGTTTTTTTTCATTATTCGTTTGTAACATGAAAACTTATCGAGCTCTCAATGGAAGAATTATAAAGAACCAAAATGCAAAAAAATTTGCTCTGGCACGACTCGATCGGATTATTAGTAACGGAGAAAAATCGGTGTTTTTTGTAAATTCATAATACCACCATTTTTTAAGTTGTAGCGCTGATTCACCGCGACATAGTAGTGATTGATATGTAATTCATGTGCGCTGTCAGATCATTAGTTTTTGCATAATTGCAATTTGAATTATACAATGCACTTTATTATTGGATGCGTCATAGGTTGTCCGATTTCAATTTTTCAAAAACATATTGCAAGTAGAAGCATGACCGAAAATGGACGAGCTATGACGCATCCAGGCCTATAAACTGCATTGAAAAATTCGAATTGTAATTATGCAAAACCTAATAATCCGACAGCGCCTGCATGAATTTTTCACACATAAAGTACATATCAATCACTACTATGTCGCGTAGGGTCGGGGCTACAGCTTGAAAAATTGAAAAAATAAATAAAAAATCCTTATTTTTCGGGTTTTCTGCGTTACTGATGATATGAACGAGTCCTGCTCGGGCTCATTTTTTTGCATTTTGATTCTCTACAATTTGTTCATCGAAATCATCGAGATTGCTTGATTAGTGTTCATGTTACAAGCGAAAAAAGCACGAGATTTTGCTTTTAAATGTCAACAATTAAAGCAATGATAGTAACGAGTAGAAAACATAACATGATATAACGACCGATCGTCTTTTGTATGATAGCACAGTCGGTTTCCTGGTACTATTGCCACGAAAAAATCTCTAATGATTGGCCTATTAGCGGCAAATGGTTCTGAAAGATCGATTATCTGGAAAATATTCTCCTCCCAGAAATATACAACAAGCAACGCGAAATGAAAAATATTTGTAGTTTGCAATGGAAACTGATGTGTAAGCTAACTAGTCCACAAACAGAGATAAAAATTAAATTACACATATTCCGTAGCATACAAAAATAGGACGAACACGATATTGCGGATATCTGCTCTCAGCTTTTTTCGGTATATGTTATCTCAACAAATAATGTTTCTTCAAACGGGAAAAAATTAAAAACGTAGTATTCGCTTTTACTACCCTCATCCCGCAGGCTCTCTATCGCTTGTTGCAATGACGATTCCTTTCCCCTATTTGTTATTTCAAGCATTATTGAAAACATACGAACATGCAACCACTTATCCAGAAAAATTAAGTGATATTTCAAATTATGTAGTTATGACATCGATTATATAAAACTAATTTTGAATATTATATTGACTATTCCACGCACCTTAGAATTTTCACAAAATCTGACCAATCAAAAACCAGAGACAGCTTGTATTATCGCGAAAACACCAGCTGTCTTTCAATTCTGATTGGTCTATCAGCATGGTGTTTTCAACGACGTAACCATGGATACGGATCGCAATGCAAAGTTTGACATTTTGACCAAAAATAATTGTAGCTGCAAACGTCAAAATGAGTCGCTTCGGTGCTACTTCAAATGAAGTAATAAACCAAAATTTTGAAGTAAATATACCCAGTAACACAAAAAAATCAAAATCTTATAAATGGAGACAATTTATGACGTTCTGTGCGGAACGCAACTACAAATTAGATGCAGAAAATAGCAACGAAAGATTAGCATTCATTCTAAAAGACTGGGCATTCAATATGCGGAAAATTGATGGTAGTGATTACAAGGAGAGTGTTATCAAAACCATATGGAACACTACTGCAAAATTAGTACAAGAAAAATATTTTTGTGAGTATCAGAGACATATTGATCTCTTCAAAAATATAATGTTCAAGGAGGCGAGGGCGGCTCGAGATAGCAAGAGAAAATTGTTGCAAGCTGTACCCGAAAAAAATAAAAGAACTCGTCTATGACTACAGATGAATATAGAAATATGTGCTTACAATGGGACGAAGACACGCCAGAGGGACTCCAAAAGAAGTTTTTTCACATAGCTGCGTAGAACTAGCTTGGAGAGGTAACGAAGCAACGTTTTCCAAGTTACATTTTTTTAAGGAGAGACTGACAACAAAGGCTGTTTAACAAACAGAATTGCATATAACCCGATATTCTCCAAAACCCGCCACGGTGGTGATAAAAACTGTGCAGATACTAAATGGCTTACTCAAAATTTGAAAAATCCTGAAATGTGTCCTGTGAGATTATACCGGAAACTTATATCGAAAAGGGGAATTATTACCAATGACAGACTTTTTCTGACAGTGAATGGCAAGTGGAATGAATATAATAATAATAATTGGTACAAGAATTGCCCTATTGGTATTATTACAATATCAAAACTATCTGCAGAAAAGATAGGATTAGATACTAGAAAACTAAAAATAACAAATCACTCTAATCATGCCACTGCAGTTAGTCAGTTACTACAATCCGGCGTTAGTGAACAACAAGCTATGGAAATTACTGGACATGGAAGTTCGAACTCGATGAAACCGTATTTACATCTTAGTGCTGAAAATCATCAGAATATAGTGAATACTTTTAGGAGTACTTCAAGTACATCAAGTAATAATACCAACAATACATTGTAGCCACCTAATAACGGTCATACTATTCAAATTTTTTCAATTGCACCATTTATAATAATTATAGTCGAGAATAATATATTATGTTCGTGTTCATAAAATAGTATATTAAAGTATAAGTGGATAAAAAGGGCTTTAAAACACGCGCGATTTTTCGAGCACGACGGCGTAGCCGGAGTGCTCGAAATAGAGCAAGTGTTTTTAAGACCAGTTATCCACGAATACTTAACGTTATTTTTTTTTATTGGTGCACTTTGAAATCATATATACTGGTATTATTACTACAAAAAATAGAAATAAGAACTAATAATGCAAGAAGGTTGAATTCGTGATGTGACATCAGTATACCTTTCGTTGTCATGGAAATTAGAAAAACATTCATTTGCAATTTGTTACCAAAGATCAATATTTGTTGTCACCAGAGCTCAAAAATGAATTATTCTAATATCGATTTTTGAATAGTGAGGCAGAATCGCGGTTAATACCGCGAAAATCCAGTGATATATATAAAAAAGAATATGAAAAGTTCATCAAATGGATGGAGGAGCACATATAAATGAACGAATTGTGAGTAATATTTTATCTGACGTTACAAGGTACTCCTGTCAGATCAATAATCAAAAATTTGTCATTTAGACTTCACGTTTCTCGATTTGTTGATGTTGTCATGGTTACCTTTAAAAAACGCGCGTTTTTTAAAGTTAGATTTGAACACGCTGAGGCGTGCTTTAAATGGGTAAAAAGGGGCACCAATAAAAAAAAAAAAATTATTGTTATAGGTAACAAATTATAATTGAAACAAATCGTTTATAGTTTAAATAAATATTTCATGCTTTTAATTAAATTTGAATTATTTATTATTATTAAATTTCTTCCTCTCATTCTGCCGAATTTAAACTTTTTGACCTTACATTTTGTTCGTGAAATAGTCTAATAAAATACCACTCGTGATTGAATTTATCTTATAAGTCTGTCTTTTATTTCTAAACTCAACTGAGTTGCTTGAAGAAAACACCACTCGTCCTGCGGACTCGTGGTGTTTTCAAGCAACTCAGTTTCGTTTAGAAATAAATCGACAGACTTATCGCGAAAATTCAGTCACTAGTGGTATTACTACTGATAATATAAATATGTATATGAAATGGGTTCTGTTTTGTCGTCCATTTAGAAAAATAGTGTATGCAACGATCATGTAATAGCTATCAAATACACTCGCACACGGTATACGACACGAGCCGAAGGCGAGTGTCCTAACTTACCTCGTGCTCATGTATTAATAGCTATCATTACATGATCGTTGTATAATATACTATCATGGAACATGTCGAAGAATCCTTTGGCTATTCTTTGAAGGTTGTAGACGATGTGGTAACTTGATTACTCTTGTTTCGGACGTCGATTGTCTCAATTGATTTGAAAGGTTTTCACGACGTTTCGAATGCTTGTATCTGCAATCGTCTTCAGGTGAATACCGACAAGTTAAGCTACTTACCAATTTATATGTCTACCGGTGCAATGATGCGTGTAAATCCGCCATGTGCAGTGATCTCAACGCATGGTTGACTAAAGACGTTATTGGCTTCGATGTAGGCGGCCTCTTTGAACTTTCGTTTGAACCAATGCAGAACACTTGCGTCGTCCCATAGAACGCGATGGTGCTCAGTCCAGGTGTGGTCAGCAATTCCCAATGTTGACGATTCTTCACGTTGAGTCCATTTCTTGTGCTCATCCAATCTTACCGATAACGGTCTCTCTGTCACTCCAATGTAGGAAACTCCGCATTCACATGTAACTTCATGAATGCAATACTTACTGATTTCATTTTTGTTGTTAGGTTTGGTCTTGGTGAGGAAACTCCGTAAAGTGCCGCCGGATTGGCAGCAGCTCTTGATGTTGTACTTGTTTCCGCTCCTTCTGATCTTCTCGGAGACACCTCTGATGTACGGAAGGTAGATCACTGTGCTTTGTTGTTGCTCTTCAGATGTATTCGTTCTCTGGAGTTGTTTCAATACTTCTCCTAGGAGTTTCTTGGGATATCCATTCCGGTGAAGGTCCTCTCTGATGTGGTTTAATTCGGCATCTAGTGACTCCTCGTCGTTGCATATGTGTATCACTCTCTCTACCAATGTTATCACGATCCTTCTCTTTGTCGACCTCGGATGGTTGGAGCTGTAGCTGGGATACTGTCCCGTATGTGTTTTCTTTTAAATCAATTAAGACGATGGACGTCCGAAAAGAGAGTAATCCTTTGGCTATATTGGCCTCAAAGTATTGTACTGTTTAGGAAAGACCATAATGATTGGTACAGGGAAACGAAAGAGGGGATTCTTGTTGCCATGAAAAATCACTTGAAATGTGAATTACTAACCACATTCTGCAATATTGTTGATATCGTTGTTCTATGGATAGAAGTGGGATAGGAATTCATATACCACCAAGAACTCCAATTCAATGATGCATTTTCTATGTGTAGTATAGTCGAGAAGTGAGTTTCCTGCGGAAAATCATTCCAAGTCTACTAAAAATTGGATTAGGAATGTAATTCTGAAAAAGACGTTTTTTTTCCCGCAACGAAATTTTTTAACAAAAAACAGCCTTAGTTTTTTGGCAATAGCTCAATAGAGAGAATAAAAAAAGAGATTCTTGAACAGGAGGAAATTTCTTATGAAAAAGTCCCTACTCCCGGAACTCTTTCCCGAATCGAATGAGCCATCGCTCTTATTTTTGGAACGATTTTTTGCAGGAAATGCACTTCTCGACTAGACTAATGCTCAAACTAACTTTTATCAATTTGGGTGAGAATATTCAGCATTATTATAGTGTACCATTGATTCTTGAATACAACCAGATTATTGAAAAATATACAATAATGGTACCTATCTACATATACAGAAGAATCCCAAACATGGTCAGGAGTACTTCAGGGATCAGATTTGGGTCCCATATTTTTCTTGTGTATGACCAGATGTCACCCAGTATTCAGATTGCTATTTATTTTATTTAAAATATTTCTGACTTGGACAGAAGAAAAAACTCTGAATATTGATGAATATTTCTCAGTAACATTTACGAGAAAAAAAACCTTTATTTGAAGATCAGATAGAACTCCCTTGTTTGTCAAAAACCTGATAATAATAACCAATAAGGAATTGGAATTTGGTTTGAATATTAACGGTATTCTCGAAAAGACCTTCAAGGTATTAGGTATTATCATCGGGATAAATGTTAATTCAGCAGTCAGAATCCACTTGAAATTCTATATAATACATATGTGTATAGCATTTTGGAATACTCTACAATAATATTGTCTTCATTTTATAACTGTTAGAAGGAATGAGTTGAAAAAGCCCAAATATTTCAAAACGCATGGTGAATACATAACCATGTAGCAAGACCACAATGTCATCGGCGTACCAAAGGACTTTGTGGCCTTTTTCTTTCAGCGACACCAGTGTCCGTCCATGACCACAGTACTGAAGAAAGTGCTACCCTCCTCAGCTAAATTGCCTCAACTGAAATGAATTCAAACGGAGTAAATGCTATGTAGATACGGCATAAAATGTGAATTTTCATGAGGTACTTTTCGAAAATATTTAAAATGAAAAATATTTTTTTTTGGACTATCAACTGCTAGCAGTTGTGGAATAAGGTAGATCACACCCTGTATAGCAAGATATTAAATATCATATCCAGTAATTTTGGCAGATTTCAACTGACAGCTATCAGACTAATATGAGAGGAGTTTAAAAAAAATAACATTGGGAATGGAAGAAATTACGAATGTTTTTGAATACGGAAACAGATAAAGTCCCCGGAACATCAACTATTTGAAGAGAGAACTATCATTCAATTCATATAGAAGTTTTTGAGTTGGCGAATGAAGAATACAATCAGTTATTGACAAATTGAAACAATTTGTTAATTCGATTGTCATTTGCTGAGAGTAACTTTTCGGGACCTGTTTACTCTAAACGTATGCATGGATTCTTGATAAAAAAAAATCAGATTGGGAAGGTCGAAAACGCAAAAATTTCGTCAAAATGACTTCACTTTGATTGGAATAATGATTATCTGTGTATGTATGAATGTGTGCATGTGGCAAGATGAGCAGTATCACTTGGAATGTCGTCCTCAAATCATTAAGAATTTTGAATCACATTCTGAAAACCCTAGATATCCCTTATACTCATGCGAATTAATTGAGCATCTCACAGACAAATATATCGATTTAATAGAATTGCATATTATCAAACTGAATATGATTGTTTTTCTATTAATGAATATAAATTCACCAACTAGGATCTTCAAGATTCGCAATGATATATTTCTTCTGCATATTTTCCAAAATTTTGCTGTAGGCTAACTTCATTCTCGATTATGAAAAAATTTAATCGAAAAAAAAAACAACTACGGTATTCCTGAGGAATTGTATTGAAATCCATTGTGTTTTGGCGCATAGTACACGCATTCGTAAAAAGTTCTGTTCTATCGACTTGTCTCGTTCTGAAATGTATAGAGACGAGTAATTTTTCAACAAGAACTATTTATCTTCTCATTCAAATTAATCCTTGCGTGACTTCCTACATGTTAGATCGTAGAACTTCCTGTGGAAACGCTATTTGAGTCCATTTGTATTTTCCTCACATTCTGCACGTCTTCTGCGAATGAGTTCACCGAATAAGGCCAAGTCAGGGAAAGCCGAGTTTTCCAGATACAGGATGTACATTCGACCGGAATGGAGAGTTTTCATGCAAAAAAATAATCCATAAAATAGTCAAAGAAGAGTCTAGGGAATCTGGAAGTTTATCGTCTTCTTACTATTATTGTATTGAACTACAATTCTTGGTCGCTTATTAAATTTTCTAATAAACATATACTTCTAATTGACTTGAAATTTGGCATGCTTGTGGAACATTTTGATAGTTGTATATGATGTCGATTTAAAAAAAAAGTACTGGGTGTTAAATTGAGTTTGAGTGGCTCACCACATGAAAGATCATTTTTCACTCGTATACACAATCAAGGAAAAAATTGAAATTGAGATAGTGGAGGAGTTTTGTGATTCATGCTATGATTCTTTCGATTGATTCGCGATTTGAGCTGGTAAAACCTGTAGTGATGCACAAATAATAAAAAAATGTTATTTATACAACAAGAATATTAAGCGACTCTTTTTTTAACGCTCGAGAAGCAATTGCAAAAAGAGGCCTTATATTCGAGTTGTATACATGATGTTTTCCAATACTTTAATTAATTTTAATATAAAAATGAAAATACCCTTTATTATTAACGTCTTGGAAAGCAAACGTCCAATTTTTATTGTTTTGGCAGTGACAGTGACATTAAGCAAAATTATTTCAGTCAGTCGCAATACATACCTACCAGGAAAAATTAGAACAAATATGAGTTTTTCAGGGTGCATAGTAACAATTTCAATTATTGAAGTCGCCATTATTGTAAAACCGTAACCAGATAATTTTTGTTAATTTATGAAATATTGCTTTAATTGTGGATGAAGGAAGTGATTTTGGTGATACATCTGATATTCCTGCCGATGTGAAGGAGTCAGCGAAAAAAAAAATGATGCATTTGATAGTTGGTGAAAAAAATATCTAACGTATCAGAACCCGTCATTCTGGCGTATTTGGGAGAAAAATCTGAAACTATGAAGTCGTCAACCCTGTGGTCGGAGTTTTCTATGTCAAAATCAACTTACATCAACATACATATAGATAGTATGTTCTTTGTGCCAAAGTAAAGGCATGTCTTAAAAGAAAAAATGCCGGCTATAAGTCGAAAAAGGCAAACGTTTTCACGAGAGAAGAGGTAACTAAATTTTTTACTGATGCTGCTGAAGGAAATTTGTTATTGATGAAAGTAGTTATGATTATGGAATTATCAGGCGCCTGTTGCCGTGACGAACTTTCTAAAATGACAATACATGATATTGACGACAAGGTTTCTTATATAATTGATAAAATTCAAAAACGAAAATACAAAGAACATTTGTAGTTCCAAATAACAATGAACACAAATTTAATCCAGCTACATGTCACTGCGTCCTAAGATAGCAGAAAACCCTAGATTTTTCCTGCAGTATAGGAATGGAAAATGTACAGTTCAAGTAGTCGGAATAAATACTCTTGCAAAAATTACGAATCCAATTGCATCATTTCTTGGATTACCCAATACTGCAAAATATACTGGCCATAGTTTTGGAAGTTCCTCTGCGTCGCTTTTAGTTGGCTCAGGGGCTGATATTTTGAGACTTGAACATCATCGTGGATGGCGATCGTCGACAGAAGGCTATGTGGAGCAGTCCGTGGAGGAAAAAGTGAAACTTTGAAGCGGTAGTTTTAGTAATGATATCAAGAAAAGTGGAAATGCCGAAGTCGAGAACAATAATACTTGTAACATTATACAAGAAAAGCCATTTGATTTAGTTTAACCAAAATCATCGTTTGGAATTAACATACAGAATAACAGCAATTGTACTATCAATATAAATCTTGTAAATAATTATTATGGATGGAATACGTTTAATAAAAAACGATTGAAATGGAAATTATGGGTATTGTGTACTACTTATATTTAAACAACGTAGACCTGTACTTTTTTGCACGCCGTGCAGATTTTTTTTTGCACTCTGTTCAAAAAGAGCCTACTTTTGACATTTAAAAGTCATTAAAAGTAACACATTTTTGACGTAAGTATTGGAAAAAAAATATTTATATTCAATGTTACAGGTTTGAAGCCCGTGTGAAAATGGGGTTTTGAATAATAATCCACCTCAAAACATCTCCTAATGGAAGAAAAAGGTTTGAATATAAAACATTCAAACTGTTGCTAGCAACGATTTAGCTGGGCGGATTTTGTGCATTTCAAAATTATTTTTCTGTTTTGAATGGAATTTATAGTGAACAACTAAATTATTGAGCCTTTAAAGCAATATGGATTGAGATCAAACAATACAGAGTTTTTTTCGAAAAGTCAATATATAACTGAAGATCGAGAAGAATATGGAAGAAACTGGGGTATTTACAATGTTGAATGCAAAACTTTCTCAGATACGGACGGGAAGTTTAAAAATTAGGAAAAATCCAAAAAATGTATTGATAACAGAACTAGGGAACAAGGTAAAAACAACAGTGAATTTCGAGGACAATATGAAGAAAGATGTGGTCTTCCAATAAAGAATAAAAATATTTTTCCAATACGGAGGGAAGTCAGAAAAAAACTAATATTATTATTTTTTCGTGGGATCAGCATATAACTCAAGATAAAGAAGAGAAAGCCAACGTGAAATTCCATTAAGGTATGGAGTAAACTAGGATCTTTCCTATCTTCTTCTAATTCGGACGGAAAGTTTGAAAATGAATTTTTCTCCATCCCCTTTTAGAATTTCACGATGGGTTATTTCTTGAACTCGAGTTTGTTAATTTGTTGATTTGTTTCACCTTGCTTCCAGTCTTTTATATATTTCAATTATTTATTTTTCCAGATTCTCCTCAAAATTATCCTAGAAATTCACGGTGACTCTTCTTTATTTTCAAACCTTCGATTCCGAATTTTTTCTTAAAGTCTGTCGACATTGGAAAGATCCCATTTCTCTTCATATTCTGTTGAAATTTTTCGTTGGATTTCTTACTGTCATTTCGAAAAAAAAACTTTTTTTTTGTCAATAACTCTTTGCACACGCAAAATATTTTGATGTTTTATTGAAAAGTTTTACTCGTTCTACCCCACTAATAGGTCGAAAAAATTATTATACTGATTTTCCTTATTACTTAACTTTCTGTCTCGAGTTTTCCTCCAATTTTTTTGTAATTTCCTCAGTCTTCACCATACTTTATTTGGGATCCAGGATGGCTATTGTCCTCGTTCTGGTGCTTTTTATTATCAATTTGGTGAAAAATGAGTTTTCTTGATTTTCCACCAGTTAAACTTTCTGTCCGGATATAAACAAGTTTTGCATTCACCATTGGGAATGTTTTATCCTAATTGAATGTTTTTTCCCAATCTTGAGTTATATGTCATTATTTCCAAAAAAAAACTGTTTAAATTTTTTACTTTTCACAAAAACGAAATAAAATTTTCAGTGTTTCCATATAATTATTATGGAATTTTTCTCACAAATAATCATATCATATCCATTTTTGTTGGATACTATTGCGTGATTCTATTCTTTATATCATCAGAAATTCATTTATATCTGATAGAAAAATAAATTTGAAAAAGGAGATAGATAAAGTTTTGAATCATAATTTTTCAGAAGAAATCAAATATATTCTAAAATTTGTCAGGAAAATTATTAATTCATATTTGGAGACCTAACACTGTGAAAAACGATTTCAAAAACGATTATGCAAGCAAATTGAAGAACCGATGGATTGAATGAAATAAAGAAAAAACACTACAAATCTATCGCCTCCTACTCCAAGAGGGTCTGTAGTTTTATAAAACTATATGTGTGGGATTTAACAAATTTTTTAAATCGGTGAAGCTCGAAGTTTTTCTACTCCCACATAAATCACATGTCTGTAATTTTGCTAATACGTTGAATAAACAATATATAATCAGGTCATTAAAATCTCGTAAATTACAATTAGCCTTTTACCGGGACGCACCGAACCATTTTATTGTAAACGATCACGATATGGGGTGATTTAAACTCACAACTATAATTAATATGCAGAGTTTTCTTGTTAAGAATATAATATTGTTGCTGCATTTGAATAGACTTCCTCGACACGAGTTTGCACTCGCGAAAATCGAAAACAAATCTACAATAGAAGATTTTACGTGTTGATAAATTCGGTCCCGTAATAACTTTTCCTGAGGCGATAGGTACGAAGGTTGTAGACATTTTTTTCTATTCCCTAAAAGCCGTAATGATTTCAAGCATGGCAAAAATAACTTATTTGTGCAACTGTCAATAATCCTACAATTTTCAACGTTTTCTGTGGAAAATTACATTTTATTACACCCAGTCGACAAATATTTTTTTTTATGTATGACCACGCATAACTTTTTACAGAGTAACCCGATTTTGACGTTTTTTTTATGGTATAGGGTATACCTCGAAGTTGGTCCCATTTGAATTTGAAAATAAAACACCCCTAAGAGTAGAAAAATATGGTATAATTGATTTTTCACCTGTGAACCGATTCTGTTGAAACTTGGCACACATATGTAGTTCTGATATAATGGAGACCTGGAGTTAATCTGATGATAGAGACGGAGGGAACTCCTCAACGGTTTATTTACAGCAGCTACCTCGTATTTGGGGTGATTTTATTATAAAACAGTTAATAGTTAAAATGGGTAAGTAAGTATTTAGAGGTATAATCAAAAATTGAGTAGTTAGTAATTAGTAGATTCTAAATTTTGAATTGACGCGACCGATACTTGATGAAAATCCATAATTAAAGTAAACTAAAAAACGCTCCACTACGATTTTCACAGAAATTGGTTAACAAACCCCACGACACGTGTTTCGCTAGACAATAGCTTTTCAAAGTGGAAACTAAATTACAATTACTGGGGTTTGATTAAAATAATAGGAGCAGGTAGTTGGATATTAGGTAATTAAGTGATTATTGGATGAAAGATTATTCAATTTCTAGTAAACAGATTTGAAAGGAGCGAATTATTCAAATTAATCTGGTCATTTAATAAGTATTGTGAATTCTTGTCTTTGTTAATCTCTAAGCTATCTAGGAGATCGCGTTTTTGACCTTTCTTTTCTACATGCAGAAGTTCAAAGTCATCAGCAAAGTAATGCTTTTCAGTCAGGAGATGGTAAGCGAAAGTTGAATTAGGTTGGCCCTTAATAAAACTGTTTCTGTGCTCAGATATGCGTTGCTTGAAAGTTCTACCTGCTTGTCCTATGTAAAAACTTGGACAAGTACCACATGTTAGTTTATATACTCCAGATTTGTCAGACTTTTCAATTCGATCTTTGTTGTTTTTAATAAATTTTCCCAAAGTATTATTTGTTCTGTAAGCAATATTAATATCTCTATGTCTTAAATAATTGAAATGTTTTCTGGAGGTTTGCCGAAGTGAGTAATAACCCTGAAGTTTGTCTTTGTATTTGAATTGGTTGGATAAACTTCCTGAATTGCAATTTATAGAGTTTTTTCGATAGAATGCTATCGACTAAACTTGAGTTTTATCCGTTATTGGCAGCAATTTGTTTAATTATATTCAATTCTTTATTGAAATTCCCCTCTGACAGACGAACATTCACTAGTCTGTGGATCATACTATTATATGCGGCTACTTTGTGTTGGTAGGGATGAGTGAAAGTACTATGTATTGTAATATCTGTATACGAAGGTTTGTGGAAAATTTCAATATTGTGTTATCATTCATTTTAATTTCTTTTGTAAATTTTATTGAGCGTTGAATGACATCAATGAAGTCAAAAATTAATTTAGTTGCCTATCAGTTCCTACAAAGCAACATGAGGTTTCGTCTACATATCTATACCAGTATAGGAAGTTTTTTATTAACGGGTTGTTATTAATTTTACTTTCGAGATTATCCATGAAAATTGGGAAGATTTATTCAAAACAACAAAGATCGAATTGAAAAGTCTGACGTATCTGGAGTATATAAACTAACATGTGGTGCTTGTCCAAGTTTTTACCTAGGACAAACAGATAGAACTTTCAAGCAACGCATATCTGAGCATAGAAACACTTTTATTAATAGTGGATTAATATTAGATTTTAGTTTCAGAAAGTTAGGGGACTGCGGTAACTTTTTACTGTATATTAGTGACGATGTTAGGAACAGCATATAACAAGTTACCAACCGTAAAGTGTGTGCTTAATTTATTATTTAACAAATTAGTTGCAAAATTACATTGTTTATTGAATATCATTGAAAAAATATAATTTCTTTAAAATGTGATTTTACATGGAAATGGTAAATGAAGTTTCCCTTCAAAATGAAAACTGTAAGCTGCAGATTTTTTTTTCTAACGTACGAAAATGTGAGGCGGCGACACTGAAATGCATCTCTTGAGGAGCAACGAGAGCGCTTGACTTAATTTGTTATAACTTTTGATCTAATTGATCAAATTAAGCTAACAAAAATTTAATGAAAGAAAAAAAGTATCTAACGAGGTGTCATGTTTTCAAATGTGAAAAAAAATATGAATAGGAACAGTACATATATGAAGTTAGTTAATATCTGCCATTAAATTTTCAGGATATACATCTGAAATTTGTTCAATTTACTCCAGTAGTAATAGTAAAATTACTTCCAAATTCATTGAGTTATTTGAAATTTGCCTTAATTTGTTTTTTCATTGTTTGAACAATTAATAAACAATCAGAACACAAATATAAGTTAATAACTTTTTTCTGCAAGTAATATTAGAAGGTTTTAGGAAAATCCATGGAGTCCTCCAGGATTCCGAAATAATGCATAATTTTAAGCTATAAGGGCAAATCTAATTCAACTTTCGCTAACTATCTCCTGACTGAAAAGCATTGCTTTGCTAAAGACTTTGAACTTTTGCATGTAGAAAAGAAAGGTCAAAAACTCGATCTCCTAGAGAGCTTAGAGATCAACAAAGACAAGAATTCACAATACTTATTAAATAACCAGATTAATTTGAATAATTCGCCCTTTTAAATCTGTTTACTAGAAATTGAATAATATTTCGTCGAATAATCACTTAATTACCTAATATCCAACTGACTACCTGCTTCTATTATTTAAATCAAACCCCAGTAATTGTAATATAGTTTCCACTTGAAAAAGCTATAGTATAGGCAAACACTTGTCATGGGTTTTGTAAACCAATTTTTGTGAAAATCGTAGTGAAGTGTTTTTTCATTTACTTTAGTAGATTTTAGCCACAAAAAAAATAAAAGTAAAATAATTTAACAAAAAATTAAACCGACGAAAAAATAATCTGAAAAGCGAAAAATAAAGTAATCCTTTCCAGTCTCAATAAATAAGCTCCTAAACTAATAAAAGTAACTAATTTTGAGTCGTCGCCAAACAAACAATCAACGAAGATCATTATATTACTTCAAAGAAATAATCAAAACAAAATAACATTAAAATGCAACGTGAAATCTCCAGCGGTAAACAATAACATTCCGAAAATTTGCTTTCCGCACGACCACTCGAAACGACGTGTGCCCTCACGTGTGTTCCAGTTTGTTTGGCGCCGACTCTAAGTTGGTTACTTACATTAGTTATCAAGACTAAAAAGGTTCATTTTATTTTTGACTTTTCAGTTTTTTTTTTGTCTGTTTAATTTGCTGTTAAAATGTTTTTAAGTTATTAGTAAAAATTACTAACTTTCAACACTGCTGTATGGATTAATAAAAAGCAAATATTTTATTTTTCATTATTGACAAACATACGGTCAATTTTGTAATATTTTTTTAAATTTCCATGAACATTGACTATTACTACCTGAACATCTAATCATTATATGAGTGTAATCAATCAGGGAGTATAGTCCCTTGCAGACGCCTTTTCATTTCCAAAATATCTATGACCTATTAGTGATGAACTGAATTTGATACATAAAACAGAAATGTGTTCCGGTAATGTTCCGGAGGGATTAATGGTTGAAAAGTTGTGCTCCATTCATACATTATATATGATTCGATATAAGATTGAAGTGAAACCTGTATTTGAATGCTCACTTTCAATATTTCATACCAATTTCAAATAAGTTCCTGAGTAGAAGCAAGCCCTGAATGAGTTGGCATAGCAACATGTCGACAGCAGATTTGAATGGAATAAATACTCTGAATTCGACTACAAATATGGAAGCAAGTTCCATGATTTGAAATATACATATTGGTTATGAACTTTGTGAGGTGCATGATAATATACTGAGTATATGTGATAACCGTTCTCATCCTCATAAGCATGAAATTAATTATAACCTGAGTTTTATGAAAACTATACCGTACTTCCAGTCATTTTTAATTGACGAAAAAAAAAAGAGGTTCTCTAGTCGACGCGTATATATTTTTTTTTATGTATGACCACGCATAACTTTTCACAGAGTAGTCCAATTTCGATTTTTTTCATTGGATAGAGTGTATTTTGAAGTTGGTCCCATTAGGGTAGCATTAAGGGTAGCAAAATGGAGGATATTGATAGTTCACCCTCTGAATTTTGGCCCGTTAACCGATTCTATCAGGCATAACTTTGTACTAGGTTATCCGATTCAGATGATTCTTTTTCAATTGTATGGGGTATACTTCGAAGTTGGTCATATTTGAATATGAAGAAGAATAATCCACCCCTAAGGGTAGAAAAATAGGGGATGATTGATTTTTCACGTGTGAACCGATTCTCTTGGAACTTGGCACACATTTGTAATTCTGATAATGTATACCCCAATTGCCAATTGAGTAGGTAGTAATTAGTAGATATTTGTCACAAAAAATTAAGAAATACAAACTTTTCAACAAAAAATGAAACAAAAGAAAAAAGGAACTGAAAAGCAAAAAATAACCCTTTTCAATCTTAGTAACTGAGCTCCTAAACTAATGTTAGTAACTAATTTTGAGTCGGCGCCAAACAAACAATTAACAAAGATCATTAAATTTTTCGAAAAAACATATCAAATCACCACCGCGCGTCCCGCTGCCATCATTTTACGCTTTACCCAATTCAATTGCCTAGTTTGAAGAGGGAAATAATCTCAAAATCGTCCCCACATCATTTATTTACTCTAAATAATCAAGAGAGGAGGGGACATGTTTCGTTACCAGACGGAACCATCTTCAGCTGATGTTAAAACATTCTAAAAAGAGAATATATCGATAGAATAACAATGATACAATGTTTTTTATGAACTCACATGGTTAGGAAAAATTTAAAACTACTTTTTCTTTTCCTCCCCCCATGGTTCAGTTGCAAAACAACATTAGCTGACACTGCGCCTTTTCATCTCCTATTATTGATTAGGTTTTGTTAATTTAACACTTGTTATAGTAACATGTACTTTTTTCATGACATGAATAAAGACGATTTATACAGGGTGTTATTGAATAAGTACGACAAACTTCAGGGGGTGATTCTGCGAAATATAGGTAATTGATTCTCATTATAATCAATAGAGTAATAATTTACAATGACATACAGGGTGAATAAGTGTGTGGTGGAAGCTATTTTATGTAATCGGAATATCAAGAGAATACCGAAAAGGGACGTCAGCCAATAAGATCCAGAGAAACCATTTATTCTTGCAGCTGCATCAAATATAACTCAAACTTTTCCTGGTTTATTTTGGTTTAGAACTGCAAAATGGGGTAAAAACCATGTTCAAGCTGTTTTACTGTTACTGGGACTGCATACTTTTTATCCAGCTGCTTTTGGATTTCGTCTCGATATGATATCGTAAGGTTTTCATTTCGAGACAAGGGTTTCTCGAGACATTCCAGCCTCTGGTTTGCCATTGGAAATGAGTCAGGTAAAACAAGGTTATTTTCTTTCTACGGCAATCTTACTTGATATTGCTCCCCAAATCGCTGAATAAAATTTTCTGTTATCGATATCGCCTTTTTTTTCTCTTTGGTCTTTTTTCTATCCATTTTCGTGATTGCTACTCCAAAATTTTCCACTGTCATATAGCTCTTCACCAACTCATGTAGCTGTTCATCTGACTCTTCGCAGCAAACAAAGGAGACTTCAGTTTTCTCCTCATTTCTGTCTGGATATACTATTGTTCCATGAACGATCCACCCTATTTGAGTTTTGGATGAAATTGAAGCATTCGGAGTAGGCTGAATGCATGAAGACTGCATGAAAAAATAATGACAGTTTGCATATAGTAAAATGTCACCGACACAGTCGGACGTGAAAGTATCAGCATCGAAACCAAATGTGTGTAACAAGTGTAAAAGCTCAGTAAAAACGGGATTAAAGTGTTCAATATGTGACACTATGTTTCACCTGAGTTGTGCGAAAAATAGTAGCTACGTCACATTTCTCGATAACAACAAAATCGTGTGCTGTGACAGTGACTTAACCCCAAAAGGCGATATTGTCGAACTTGAATCGAATTCAGCTTTATTTGATGCTCTGGGGAAAGTATATCCTGATGGTAAAGTGGACCTCCACATATTCAATTACATTATAAAACAAAAAGATACCATAATTAAACAACTAGAAGAACAAGTAATAGTTCTAAATAATCATATCAGTCTCCTAAAAACTAAGCATATCAAACTATGAGGGTCATTTCAGTGACCACATAATATTTACCCTGAGTGTTGATGATGCAACTTGGACTAATCTAAAATTAAAAATATGGATCAGTTTAAAAATGCATTGTCCACAGCAGATTTCGGAGAAATGTATCTTCAATCTAATATTGAAGACTGTACAAACACCTTCATGAACATTTTGACCTATTGTATAGAAATATATTGCCCTCTTAAAAAACAATATAAAAAGCAGCATGTCGATAAAGAATCAGGTTGGGTCACAACAGAAGTGAAAAAAAGTTGTAAAAATCTGAAGGAACTCCATTGGTTGAGTAAAAATTTGGAACAAAGCGACGAAAAAAAAAACAAACAATTTACTAAAATGCCAAACGGAATTCAATGAGCAACGTATATTCAAGTCTAATAATAAGCCTAAAACAATCTGGAATTTAGTTAACAAAGAAATCGGAAGAACAAAAAAAAAACCCGATTTAACAATCACCTTTGATGGTGAAATTTTAACATGTCCTTCAGATATAGCAGACACATTTGGTGAATTTTTTGCTAACGTAACGGAAAACGACCTTGATGACTATTTTATAAACTCGAGGCCAACATCTTGTACTACGTCTAAAATGTTCAACAAAACATTCTTTTTCAATCCTGTAACACCAGAGGAAGTCGGGGATGTAATAAAAAACCTGAAAATCAAGCCTAGTACAGGCATTGATAACATATCGGTAAAAATATTGAAGGAAGGTGTTGGATCTCTATCAAATCACTTGAGTCATCTTATAAATCTATCGATTATAGAAGGCAAGTTTCCATCGTCACTTAAATTTGCTAAAGTTATCCCAGTTCACAAGAAAAAAGATCCTGAAAACCTATCCAATTATCGACCAGTATCAGTGCTGAGTGTTATTTCTAAAATCTTTGAAAAAATTGTTTACAGTAGGATGATACATTTTTTAAATATCAACGAGCTCATAACCACACACCAACATGGATTCCTAGCAGACAGATCAACACAATCTGCTGCTTGCAATCTTTTTGAGTATGTTTACACGCAACTAGATAAGGGAAAGCACGTGGCAGGTCTGTTTTTCGACCTATCGCGTGCCTTCGATAGTTTAGACATAAAGTTCATCGAGAATAAATTGTACAATGTTGGATTCAGAGGAATTTTCTTGGGCTGGACTGTGGACTTTCTCAGCAATAGGAAAATGATAGTCAAAGTAAAGGATGCTATATCCAACTCTCATATTATGAATAGGGGAGTTCCTCAGGGCTCTGTGCTCGGACCGCTAATATTCCTACTTTTTATAAACGACTTACCATTTCAACTAAAATCGCA
This sequence comes from Gonioctena quinquepunctata, assembly GCA_018342105.1. Lineage (NCBI taxonomy): Eukaryota > Metazoa > Arthropoda > Insecta > Coleoptera > Chrysomelidae > Gonioctena > Gonioctena quinquepunctata. The sequence continues at coordinate 179,691 of JAFIRS010002355.1, read as the reverse complement.
ACTACTGACGATATATGCGGACGATACCTCACTGGCGGTCTCGACACATACCTCAGAGGAACTCATATCATCCATTGCAGATACTGTAAATTATTTCGTGAACTGGTGTAAACGTAACAGTCTAATGGTTAATATCGATAAGACACAGTGTGTACATTTTCATTCCAATAATATTACGTCCACCTCATCCTCTCTAACATGTCGAGTGGAGAGTAATATGATTGAATCAACCACAACAACAAAGTTCTTAGGCTTACATATTGATTCTAGTCTCAGATGGACAGAGCAAGTTGACGCAGTTAACAAAAAAATTAATGAGGCCTTTTATACAATATCAAGAATTAAAGACTGCATGCCCACCAGTGCAGTAATCAACGTCTACTACAGTTTAGTGTACAGTCATTTATGTTATAACCTAATCTTATGGGGAAATTCCACAGATGTCAATAGAATATTCATAACACAGAAAAAGATCATACGAAAAATGTTCAGCCTAGACTTCAGACAAACTTGTAAGCCCACATTTATTAAATATAAAATTATGTCGTTCTACAGCATTTATATCTACCACTGTATCTTGTATGTAAGAAAAAATATTGATAAATTTGAACTGAATTCTTCAAATCATGATTATGATACCAGGAATTCCTATCAACTATGTGTCCCTAGACACAAAACTACAAAACTTGAAAATAGTTTTAGATACATGGGAATGCGAATTTATAATAAACTCCCACTAACTTTTACAAGTATGGACTCCTTCAGTAATTTCAAAAGGACCATAAAAAATTTAATGCTAGAAAAATGCTACTATAGTGTAAAAGAATACCTCCATGATAGCTTGTAGGAACTGTCTTTGTCTATGCCGTCTGTATTTGCATAAATATGACTGCATAGTGCAATAAATACTTTCTATGTTAGTTTATAGGAAATGTACTATTTTAATACTATTTTATTTTATTCATACCAACTGTATATTGTTATATATTATTAGTGTTCATAATTTTTAGATAACCTCAAAATACACCTTTTACAGTGGGTGACTCACTTGTCCTATACATGTTTGTAATGTCACAAAGCATAAATAAATATTTCTATTTCTATTCTATTTCTATAACTTTTGTCCGCAAATGCTTCGTTTTCCGAGATACGGGGTGTCAAAGTTTTTCTTAAAAACTGTCCATCAATTTATTGCTCTGAAAACGGTCGAGATATGCAAACGAAATTTGATAAGTTTCATTTGCGCATTTTTTGAAATGCAATTAAAAATTTTATGTTCATAATTGGCGCGCATACGTGTAATGATGTCCATTTATTTAAAGAAAAAAATGATACGCCTCCGAGATATTTCGAACTGAAAATCATTTTTGAATTCCTTGTTTAATTTGTGACAAAAAAACTTCCCTGTCTTTTTTCGTAAGGGGTACCGTTTTTATGCAAAAAAATAAAACAGCTTAACGCGTATTTGTCATTACTTTAATACATTATCTAGTAGTGATGCTAGTAGGCTACTGTCAACATTCTGTTAAATACGAATATTTCAACGAAATGTCAAATTAGCGTTTCTTCATTTTCAAGCTTTCAGTTTGGTATAACATTAATGATAATAAGTAATTAATTTTTCTTTTATCGAAAATAATGGAAAATTATACAAATGCGGAATTGTCAGACATGCATTTTGTCTATGGTCGAAGTAATGCAAATGGTCGGCAAGCTCGACGATTGTATGCTGAGTGGTATCCAGGACGCAGGGTACCCCATCACACAATATTTACTCGTCTTCACCAACGTTTGTGCGAAAATGGTACCTACATTTAAGAAACAAACTTCTGACTGCGGGCGCCCTCGAGAAGTACGAACTGTGCAACTACAAGAAGCAGTTCTCGAGTTAATTGCGGAGTCACCTGAAACAAGTACTCGAAAAATTGCCAACATACTGAATGTTAGCAACTTCACTTCATTAGTTCATTCCACCACCATCGAAAATGTTGAAGACCTGAGGAATCGAATTATAGCCGGCTGTGAGACAATAAGAAATACATCAGGAATATTTGCCCGAATACGACAATCAATGAGGTGAAGAGTTCAATCTTGTATCACGTCTGAGGGAGGCCATTTTGAACATTTGTTGTAGCTTTGCGCCTATTTATTTATTGGTATTATGTTCTGTTATTATTCTGGTTTAACGTTATTGTATTAGATAGATTTGTTGAAAATATAAACAGGATGTTCATAAAATCAGATGTGGAATCATCTGCGACTGAAAGATAAACCTTAGTCACTATCTTCCATCGTCAAGATAACCTTTTGTGGGGTATTCATGTTGAAAAGGGAAACATTCTCAATTGAATATTGATAGAAAGATTTTTCTGTGAATTGAAAAATCCACTATTGAAATTTAATCGTGGATTTTTCAATTCACAGAAAAATCTTTCTATCAATTTTCAATTGAGAATGTTTCCCTTTTCAACATGTATTAGATAGTTCTTGATAATGTATTAAAGAAATGAAAAATACGCGTTGAGATGTTTTATTTTTTGCATAAAAACGACGTCCCATACGAAAAAAAAGGCAGAAGAGTTATTTTGTCACAAATTGAACGAGAAATTCAAAAATACCTTTTTTCTCAAGAAAATTGAGATTATTACCCGTATGCGCGCCAATGATGAACATGGTTTCTTTAGGGAATGATCAAATAACCAGTGTTAGTAAGATTAGGGACCTAGGAATTATATTCGATTCAAAACTGATTTTTGATCTACATGTCGAATCAATCGCAAACTCCGCCTCAAGAATGTTAGGCTATGTAATGAGAACATGTAAACATTTCGAAAACATCAAGTCTTCAGTTTGTGTTTATGATGCATTTGTGTACAGTAAGCTAAATTTCGCTTCTATTATATGGAGTCCTCAATACAAAACGTATATAAACCGCCTGGAAAATATTCAGAACAAATTTGTCAAATATATTTGTTTCAAGCAAAATTTCAATTACAACGGCGACATTGAAAATGCGAGAAAACATTTCAATATTATATCACTATCGAGTAGAAGAGTGATCTCTGATATTTTATTTTTACACAAAATCATCTCAAATTCCGTAGATAATGCTAATATACTGAATCAAATTCAAATCAACGTTCCCATTCGGCCACTCAGAACTAGCCACTTGTTCCGCATACCATTTCGGAGAACTAATTCGTCTCAAAACTCTCCTCTATGTAGAATTGTTCGGAATGCTAACAGGTACACTGATCAAATCGATATTTCCTCCAAATCCCACCAAAAATTGAAGGCCACTTTGAAACGACTCATCTATCAAAGAATTTCTGCTTAAATTAGTAAAAGCAAACAACTAACAAAAAACCACTTTATCTTTGTTACTTTGTCTCAATTGCTGTCTGAAATTAGTATTAGTACTTTAGTGGACTTTTGTCTGTCTGTATCTTTCATGACCATTAAATAAATAAATAAATAAATAAATAAAAAAATGTATAACTACCTCTTGAAACTCACCAAATTTTATTTGCATATCTCGACTGGTTTCAGATCAATGAATAAATAGTCAGTTTGTAAGAAAAACTTAAACACTCCGTATTTCGGACAACGAAGCATTTGCGGACACAAGTTATATACCAATCTGTCATTATTTTTTCATGCAGAATCACCCCCTGGAGTTTCACACACCTATTCACTAACACCCTGTATGTCATTGTTAATTATTACTCTATTGATTATAATGAGAATCCATTACCTATATTTCGCTTGTCAAATTTGAGATGTTTCGAGAGGGAACTGTGAAGAACTACTCTCTTAAAATTATAACTTGCTTCAATTTGGAAATATCTTACCTCATATATCAAAATTCCATACTTGAAAATGACAGAAGACTGGAGATCAATAAGAAAGGGCCACAAACAACCAGTTGTCCCGAATCAAAAGCTTCTAATAACGATAATTCAATATTTCCGATCAACAAAGTGTGTTCCGAGATGTTCCTAGTTCGCCGCCATATTGCCATATATCACTTGCCCAATATATTATTTTTGTCCTAGTTAATTAATGGAGGTCCTTCGAGCCATTGCTATAACAAGCTTCTCGGGTTGTTTTTCAGTAATTTATAGTTTTGGTACGAAATGTTCGATTTGTATCTCAATGAGAAATGGAGGAAGCCACATAAATAGGTATATTGTCTTTTTGATCATGAAGCACATAATTGTTGCTATTGCATAATTCAGCATTATTTTATGTCATTTATATATTATTAACACGTTCAAGAGATCCATCAAACAATCAAATGGATTTTTTTTTTATTTGATGTTTTCATTTTTTTCTGTTCATTTTTCAATTCATAATAAATCATTTTCAGAGTGATACTTTGTTTTTTTTTGTTTTTGATGATTTTCAGGGTGTCCCACCAGTGGGTTATAACGGCCCTTTTTCGTAGAGCCGTTGTGCTCTACCGGTGGGCACGTGAAATAATGCACTCTATCCTCTGTACCTATCCCATTGAAACCCAACCCTGAAGATGAAGCACAATTAATTGAGTTTCTTAAGGCTCTCAAAAATTACGGCGGAACTCTCTATAGATAATTTTTACACCAGTGTGAAACTATGTAAGGATCGTCTGAAATCTGGAAAATATGTCTGTGGAACACTGAGAGCCAATATAAATGGAAATTCACAAACTGTAACTGGCAAAAATTTTAAAAAACGTGAAATATATGGAGAGCAAACTGAAGATGCAATTCGGGGTAAGATAACTTCCCGTACTTATGATTAGCTCTATCCCAAGTCACACTGTTCAACTTATTCCGACGGGCAGAAAAAATCTCAAAGGTGTTGATATCGTAGAATCCCCGGCCATAAATCATTATAAGGTGTTGATGTCTCTGATCAGATGCCCTCTTATTATACGAGCCTGAGGAAAAGCCTCAAATGGTATGAGAAGGTAATTTTTGAGGTTATTCTGCGAACTAGCGTGGAGAATGCATGGGCAGTTCATAACAAGCACAGTATAGTTAAGAAGACAAACAGCAATATGCCGGAAATAAATAATAAAAGGATTACTGCAAGTAGAAGGCAAATAAAACAATTTTGATATAGAAAATACAGATAGTGGGGCAGGGGAGAGAGAAACAAGAGCAAAGCAAAGGAAGCGAGGTAAAAGCAGTCACAAAACGGAGGGGCTGCATGGACCAGCAGAAGGTGTGTTGAATGCTACAGAAGAATTTAACAGGAAAAGGGTCCCAAAGAAGCGAGAGCCAAAACAAGTTCTCACATTCTGCGAAGACTGCGAGAAAAAACCAACGATATGTCTTGTGTGCTTCAGGAATATTTACGAATACGTTTCTACCATTATGATAATGAATTTTTATCCACATTTTTTGTTGAACTGAACAAGTCATTTTGAGAGAGAATGTTTATTACTTCTACAAGCTTTCATTCAGTCGCACCTGTCCTGGTGTCTGTCTCTGTGTCTGTATGTGTGTCTGTCTGTGTGTCTGTTAGTGTGTCTGTCTGTGTGTCTGTCCGTAATTAAATTTGAACCACTTCTAATTGTCCAATTGATTTGAAATTCGGCGGGTGTATATAATTCCGGTGACAATGCATTATGTGATTATTTTAGGAAAAAAAAAGAAGGCTCTAACATGAAGGACAATTTTTGTGATTATGGTCCGATTCCATTCAAAATTGGTATCTAGAGGTTTTCAGAGTCGTAGATTATGATTTTTTTATCAAAATTTGAAAATTTAACATGGCGGCTCCAAAATGGTGGACGAGTTTGGTGATTATGGTCCGATCTTATTCAAAATTGGTATTTGGGGATTTTTGGGGTCGAATATTTTTTGTGCAATCTTTTATTTAGTTTCACCTGTCCCGGTGTCTGTCTGTAATCAAATCCTGCAAGTTAAATTTGACCTACTTCTAATCATCCGATTGATTTGAAATTTGGAAGGCGTACATAATTCCGGTGACAATGCATTAAGACATTTCTGTTAGAATGGCGGCTCCAATATGGCGGACAATTTTTGTGATTATGGTCCGAATCTATCCAAAATTGGTATCTAGGGGTATTCGGGGTCGGAGATTATGATTTTTTCAAAATAAATTGGATATAAATTACTAAACTAGTTATTCAACATCATGAAAACTGAGAAATTCAAAATAAATATACAAAAAAAATTAAAACAAGCTTTTATTAGTCGTTAATAAAAAAAAGTTAAAAATAAAAATTATGAAAAAAAAAAATTATTTAAAGACAAGCTTTTATATATACAAATGTACTGAAAAGAAAAAAAAACTTTCATTGTTTTTATATAGATCAATATCGTCTGTCGATTATAATACTTCACAAATTGTTTGTTTACTATTTTTGTTTATTGTTAATTTTCCCGTAGTTATAACTAAAATAGGTTAGATGTCATAATGTTAGGAGTCAATATTAATATTAACAAAGTGAGACCAATTCAAGGTATTTTATATTGTGAATATCATATGCATAAGGAATATTGTGAATTAAATTGTGCAAAACCCACGCGCAACTTCACTTTTAGTGGGAATTCCATGTTTATTTACATTTCAACAATTCTAGTGTTAATTCTGTACTAAGAACATTTGGTAAATAAACTTATTATTGTTATTATATATCTAGGTTATTCTGTGAGTAACAGATTCAAATACATGCCGCGGATACAAAATAGGTAATCTTGAATCTGTTACTCAAAGAATAATCTAGGTTAAATGAAATAAAAGCTTGTCATTAAAATTTTGTTTTCATAAATTTTATTTATTTTCAAGACATTCGATTTAAAATTTACTTTAATTTTCATGTGTTGTTTCCATAAATTTATTACCACCCAATCGAAAAACCACTTTGCACCTAGAAATGTACACCTCTTATGTAGCCGTACTTACAATTTCAAAGTTCCGGCCGTAACCGTAGAGTTTCAGTGAATATATAAAATAGGAAAGACCATGACCCACGCTTGGACACCGAGGTTCATAGTAAAGACCAGGATGACCACCAGTGGGTCACGACGTTGCAAACGTGTTAATATAATAACAAGAAAAAATGAAGTAAGGTTGGATAGTAATAAATCTTATTCAGTAAAAAATATTCGAAAAAGACAGAAATTATACATCATTTTGAACGATCATACAGAAAGGATATTTTGTGGATTCGGCCTTTCGGATCACTTCATTTTAACTAAAATATTCACGACTTCCGTTTACATTTTGATATACTGGAAACATATCAACTCCTTTTCGAATATAAAATCATTGAATATCAGTGTAACATCATGCATTAATCTCTACTAGGTTCAGCCATATTCGGAATAATTTTTTTAATTTGTGTTTTTGATGTTATAAAAAAAATTACCAATAAAAAACATTTTTAAAGACAAGCTTTCATTTAAGCCGTGTACTTGAACGTATGAAATGAGTCTAAGTCATCGCTGACAATGATTTAATTATTTTTTGGTGGATTATTTGGTTTCAAAAAGCTTGTCGCGCGAAGTGTTCATACAAGTAGGTACCAATTAATTCCTTTGGACAATGATTGGTTGGTAAGTAACAACTTGTGGAAGTATTAATAGTTTTGATACAAGGCTTGAATGAAAGCTTGTCTTTAAAAATGTTTTTTATTAGTTATTTTATTTTTTGCTTTTAAGTTAGTTCGCCTTAATCTGTTCATTTCTAATAGAGCATCGTTATTACAAGGTCTCCTTCCTGTAAGTTTTGAGCTGAAAGAAATCATGATCTTCGACCCTAAAAAATTCCCACACACCAATTTTGAATAGCATCTGACCATAATCACAAAACCCGTCCGCCATCCTGAAGTCGCCTTCTTGAATTCATAGATTTTGACAAAAAATTCATAATCTCCGAATGTAATATAAGTAGAATCACCCCAGGTAAGATGTAACCAAGTTTTTTTTAAGTTCCATTACTAAGACCCTTTGAAGTCTATCCCTTCAAGGATCTCACGCCGTTTCGGTCTCCTGGCAAAACCAGATATTTTAATTCTTGTAATTCTCAGTATGGATAACTACATAGTTTCCAACGAATTTTACCTAAAAGAAAAATACATTAGTGTGTTTAAGGACTGGCAATATTTATAAGTTGCTTTCAGACAGAAATAGTGCACATAGAAAATTAGTTCTATTTGGAGAAGGTTCAGGCAGCTATGGAAAATCGTATTCTCATGATATATTTCTACATATATTGAGAAAACATGGCAAACAACTAAAAAAAAACATAAAAAGTGAGACAGACATTCTGCATAGTATTTGTTCGCTGCTTAACAAAATGTAAATTCAATCCTTTTCTTGTGGAGTTTCTTATTTGAGTTCAAACATCTTTCTGAAGCTTGGAATTTGGAATTCGCCTGAGACTCGGGGCTTTTTACTATTATTGACTGTTTCTGCTCTGGGCGATTTATTCAAGTAGTTTGTCTCTGTATGAGAAATGAAGTAGCTGTCTGATAGGTTATATTTTCTTTCCGATATATATATACCGGGTGTCCCAGAGCTTTTAGGCCAGCAGATATTTCAGTTATTTGCAGAAATAAAAATTTTAAAAAAATACCTATCGTAGGAGACCATGAGCTTGTTCATGCAGCATAGGAAAATCCACCCCCTGGCAAACAACCCCCGAGAAACCACCCCTTACTTTTGTTTTTCAAATTGCACCCTCATGTTTGTTTTGGTTCCACTTATAGTCTTTTTCATTTCTCATTCAATAATGTATCATGGTAGCTAGCATGGCATGCAGAATTATGGCAAATAAAAATACAAATGAAATAATAATTTATAAGCTCATCTGTATTTTGAATGAAACATTATACTACAAAAATTGTTCAAAATGTTGGCCAGCACTTGCCACACATGCATCAAGTTGCCGAATCAGCGCGCGAGTACAGGAAGCTCTAATCATTTCCGGAGTAACGGTATTACAAGCCTCTGAAATTTTCTGGGTAAAATCTTCAATATTTATTGGTTGAGTTTCGGGTACAACTCGTTTGAAATATCCTCATAGAAAAAAATCCAGTGGCGTGAGATCTGGAGAACTTGCAGGCCATCGAACAGGTCCACTATATCCAATCCAACGGTCTTGAAAGGTATTATTGAGAAATGTAGTAACGATATTATGGTTATATGCAGGAGCATCATCTTGTTGCCACCACATTTGTTGTCGTTCTTCAATTGGAATATCTTCTAGTAATGCAGGAATGCAATTTTCCAAGAAATGTAGATATCGGTGGCCCGTCAAAGTGTCTTGGAAAAAATGAGGGCCGATGAGACGTCCATTATGTAAACCACACCACACGTTCACACCCCACATTGTTTGGGAATTGGTTTCTCGTATCCAGTGAGGGTTGTCCTGTGACCAATAGTGCATGTTATGTCGGTTAACAGTGCCATTATTATGGAAGCGGGATTCGTCACTCCATAACATTTGATCGAGGAAGTTGGGATTGTCATGGACTGAAACTTGAATGTGAGCAATGAATGCCATTCGTCTTTCGAAATCTGTAGGTCTGAGTCCTTGGTGTAAATGTATTTGGAAGGGATGATACCTGTACTGTTTGAAAATTCTGTGCACAGACGACTTACTGATCCCAATCTCCACCGCCAATGCACGAACCGAAATATGAGGATGTGCTTCGGCGTAGGCCAACATATTTATACAATTTTCCTCAGTTCGTACAGAAGTAGGATGTGCTTGATGTGTTTTTCCTGGATATGATCCCGTTCGCATTATATTTTCTACATACGAAAACGTATTGCGACCTGGTTGTCGAAGATCAGGAAAGCGCTGCTCATACAGCCTCTCCGCAGCACGTTTATTCTTTTGGCATTCACCAGAAATTAGAAGCATATCAACGTATTCGTTGGGAGTGAAGGTGAAAGGCATTTTGATATTTAACAACAATATCACGACTGATGGCAATTTGTCATCCAGATACCGTAGGAATAAAACAAAGCACAAAAAGTTCTAACATTTTATTGACCCTTTTTCTTTAACATCCACTTTTTCTTGTCTCTTCAACGTGGAACCATTCATTCAGTCAATTAATAGTACCCACTAACGAATTCAATTTTATCGACTTACTATCTTCACAACTACATATTATGATATATCGATGAATAAGGAATGAAACGGACTGTTAGTTGTACAGCAAAAAACATGGGGGTGCAATTTAAAAAAAAAAAAGTTTGGGGTGGTTTCTCGGGGGTTGTTTGCCAGGGGGTGGATTTTGATATGTTACATGAACGAGTTCATGGTCTCCTACGACACGTATTTTTTTTCAATTTTATTTCCTGCAAATAACTGAAATATTTGCTGGCTCTGGGACACCCGGTATACAGTGCTTTCGTAAAGTACTGAATAAATTCATTTTTAGCCAAACTATCCATTTCTGAGGAAGCTCCTGAAACAGGTCGATTTTTTATCTCAATTTGCCACATTTACAAGGGAAAATTAAATATACAGGGAGATCCACGTTTGACTAATGACGTCCGCGACACTTTTTTCAAATTGAACACCCTATATATTATTCAATTTTTGGAATCTCCATGGAAAGCTGATTTCAAAAATATATTACACATACAGTGCGTCCGTTAAATTGAGTGCTCTCGTAAAGTAGTGCATAATTTCGTAAAAAATTAAAAGGATAATTTTTGGAAAGAACGCTCGAAGCCGTCGAATTTTATTTTCATTTGGGCATTCTTTCAAATCTAATCAATACATACAGAATGATTCGTGATAGGAGAAATGGCGTCTTCAGTATTTGTTCAATGGTAACTCCATTTTTCATTACGGAATGTGGAAAGGTGATTATGAGTATGGGTGAAATGAAAATAAAATAAGAAAAACTATTTTGAAACATGAAAATACTAAATTTAATGGCAATGGTGAAGCTTCAAACAAAAATCGACTCAAATGTTCAAACTGTGCACCGTTGGCTATCTGACAGTAGCCAAGACGATGAATATATTCTTTTTGAACATTGTCAATAACGTCAGGAGGTATACATTGTATCTCGTGACGAATTCTTGCTTTTGAATCTTCTAAATTCTCCGGCCTATCAACATACACTTTACTCTTCAGGTATCCCCACAAGATGTAATCGAGTGGTGTCAAATCTGGAGATCCAGCTGGCCACTCAATCGGTCCCCTTCTCCCTATCCAACGATTCGGAAACACCATATCTAAATAGTCGCGTACAGCTGCTGCATAATGGGGAGATGCACCATCTTGTTGGAAGAATAAATCAGTGCTCGGAAGATCAGGTTGTTCCAGATCTGGATACAAAGCCATCAGTGCAGGAATATGATCGAATCGAAGAAAATCTTAATATATTGCAACAGTCAGGTTCACGTCAAAGAAATAGGGCAGAATGTTACCGTCGACTATGCCACACCATACATTCACTTTCTGTGGATTTTGAGTGTGAAACTCCATCATCTATCGGGAATTTTTGGTAGCCCAGTAACGGCAATTTTGCCTATTGACGTGGCCGTTCAAAACAAACGTAGCCTCACCAGATTTTTTTTATTTTTTACAAAATTATTATCATTATTGCATAGCTGTTGCAGTCGTTCGCAGAATTCATTTCGCCGATCAAAGTCGTCTTCATTCAGTTCATGGATGAGGCGTACCTTATAAGGATGGTGCTTTGCTCGTCTCAGAATTTTGTGGACTGTAGGCGCTGCCATATTGAAATCAGAAGCCAATTGGTTGAGTGTTGTGTTATGACTTTCATGCACTGCCAACACAACATCAGGCTGATCGTCTTCTGGTGGTGAGGGTCGACCAGATTTAGGAAGATTCACGGTATTTTGACTCAACTTTGCTCAACATGCTTTGGTTAATAGGTTGCCGATCAGAATGAGTTGCATTAAACAATTCAACTACTTCTCTATGGGTGCGCATTCTATCTCCAAATCTTATAATGCAAAGAATTTCAATTCTTTCTCGTTCATTTAATTTAATCATTTTTCATGAAATGACAAAGTTACTACTCAATGATGCATCGACAAACAATAAGATATGTTATTCTTTAAAAAAATAACTTCACAAAAACTATTCAGCAATGAAAACATAATTCCGATCGCTATGTCTACTGTCGAATAATTGAAATAGTCAGATAGCAAACGTGCACAAATTCAACTTTCAATTTGATCGTTGGTTGAATCTATCTTTGCCATTAAATTTAGTATTTTCATATGTTGAAATAGATTTTTTTATTTTATTTTCATTTCACCCATACTCATAATCACCTTGTCACATTCCGTAATGAAAAATGGAGATGTCATTAAAAATATACCGATGACCTCATTTCTCCTACACGAATCATTCTGTATGTATTAATTAAATTTGAAAGAATGCCCAATTGAAACTAAAATTCGACGGTTCCGAGCGTTCTTTCCAAAAATGATTCCTTTAATTTTTTACGAATGTATCCACTACTTAAGCGAGCACTGAATTTAACGGACGCACTGTAAACAAACCCTATGTGTGATATTCTTTTGAAATCAGTTTTCCATGGAGATTCCAAAAATTGAATAATATATAGGGTGTTCAATTTGAAAAAATTGTCGCAGACGTCATTAGTTAAACGTGGACCACCCTATATATTCAATTTAATAAAATCGACCTGTGTCAGGAGCTTCCTCAGAAATGGATAGTTTGACTGAAAATGAACTTATTCAGTACTTTACGAAAGCACTGTATATATATATATATATACATATATGTATATATATATATATATATTCTTTAGTTTCTTGATATATATATATATATATTTTCTTAGGAGACTCCTACAATAACGTTCGTACGATGCAAACGCAGAATTCAAATAAAATAATTTTGTTTTAACCTGATGATAACAAATACCATGTCGAAACGTAGTTAAGAGAAATCATATGAATTGAATGAATTAGACCTTCATTCCGAGAAATTGAAGAATATATATATATATTATTCTTTAGTTTCACGACCACATATATATTTTCTTCAATTTCTTGGAATAAAGGTCTGATTCATTAAATTAATATAATTTCTCTTAACTACGTTTCGACATGGTATTTGTCATCATCAGGTTGAAACAAAATTACTTTATTTGAATTCTGCGTTCGTATCGTACGAATGTTATTGTAGGAGACTCCTACAATAACGTTCGTACGAGTACCCTTATTTCAGCAAAATGTTATTGAGAAAAGTTATTTAGAATCAAAAGTTAAGCCTAAATACCCAAACATGGCCTCCCAAGATTTTTTTTAAACATCAATAAACTAAACACTTTTATAAATTAATCAAAATCAAAACAATTTCGCATAACTTTGTTCAAACTCAAGCATATTTGTAAAATTAACTCAGTTTTTTTTAGGCAATGATGATATGCAAAACAAATATTTTCAATGTTTATTAAAAAACTTCAAATTATTCGACGAACATGGAATCCTTCGAAAGTAATCGAGGATACCCAAGGAAAAATACAAATGAAGGTTATTATATATGAAGTATTATTATTAGTATTAGGTCTGACCCATTCCAGTCAGGCCCCAGATTCCGAAGCTACGACCCATTTGGAGGGCGCGTGGATCACTCCTCCCATCCGAGAGGTAAGAGATCATTGGGTCCGAGATTCATGAGTCCTGAACAGACGTAACGACTGCCATCTGCATGCCACACTTCACACTTTAGAGTAGCCTATAATCAGAACCACTATCTTTGCAGAATGGTCTGGATAGAGTCTACGGAGTTCGAAGAGTAGTTCTCGATATTTCGTCCGTTTCTCCTCCTCTTTTTGTAGATATTTGTCTCGGCCGGAGCAGAAAACGCTCGTTTTCTGCTGGCAATCGAGGAGGACTACATTAGGCTTGTTAGCTTGTATTTGCCTGAGGGTAGAAAATGAGTATTTCCAATAAATTGTGCATTTCTCATTCACCACAACGGAATCAATATCCTCCAGGGCAGATGACAGCGCCGTATGAGTATCGGAAGTGTTAGTACAGCACTCGTTACACCGCGTTATGACAATGGATATTGATTTGTAGCATGGTGGAGGAGTTTAACGTGCAGCGCCGCAGTGGCGGAATCGGACAAACTGGTCCAGACAGTATCACTTAACCCCATTTACCGCAATGATAAAAAAAATCTCTACAAAGTGCGATAGTTAAAATTTTTCGGTCGCAAATGTCAAAACGTCATTTGAATTGTGATTCGACGGGTGAAAGCTTCCTATCAAAGAGAGGCATAGTCTCGAAAGTAAATAAAAAATGAATGGCAATGAACGAGTCGGCCGCAATTAACCTCGATTCAAATGTAAATGACGTGAAGGAAGAAAAGAAGTGGTCGGGTGACCATTGCTTTGTTGTAGGATGCACAAACACGCGTTCAAATGCACCCGCGAATACGAAATTGTATGGTTTTTCTAACGTGATCTACAAACGTGACCAAAGGGAGAAATGGATACTGGCATATACCTACTTGAAAAACATAAATTAAAAATTGTTCATGTTCATGGCAACCGAGAAGGCAAAAGGAAAAAAGTCAATTGACAAATTTTGCAAGTTCAATTGCACATTGATATAAACAATTAATATTTTATATACTAATAATTACAATAATTCATGCATGAAACATATTTTTATCATGTAATACACATTCAAAATCATTTTTAGTAAAATTCTGACAGTAAACGAACAATATGAAAAATATGTGAAAATGTATGTATGTAGGAAAGAAAACAATATTTTCATTATATTTTTTTATAATTCCTTCATATTTATTATTTTTGTTTATTCGTGTAATTTACTCCTACTTCAGACATGTAAGTTTTAAGCAAATGTTATCAATTATTTGTGAAAATATTCATTCACCTCTAACTCAACAGAGTACAGATTTGTTGTCGCTGCTGCTTGGCTGATCACTTCCGTATGTATGCTGAAATAACCAATTCTCTTTACTTCCCGTACCTGACACATATGACCCGACCGCACCAATGCTACTCCTTTTTTCACAGACTGATTCTCCAAAACGATGTGACTTGAAATGGGTAAAAACCCAATTTCAACCACTACTTGATCCATCACGAACATAAAACTCTTTTTAACTTGACAATAGATTACATACGATGAATAACGTATTCTTGTTCAGTCGGTTAAATGCGGTTCAGGACTCAATTTTATTCGAAGGTTATGCATGCCGAATCACAATGCAACCGCAGTTTTCACGTTTGTAACAAACACATTTGAACTGTTGCACTTTAAAAACACTCTATATATCACAGGGGCAAATACGGATTATTTGCGCTATAAGGAGTAAGTCGCCAGAATCCGCCATTTCGTCGCCACTTACGAAGGTGCTCTAAGTCCATAGGCTGAGACAGAATTCGCTGGAGATGCAGACAGCATACGCTGGACATGCTGACAGCAAATGCATAATGGTCTCAGGCGCTCCACGGCAGGCCCTGCATCATCATCATGTCAGGAACCTCTATATCCATCACGCGGCTTCGGTAGACAAGAGTGTTGAAGAAACCGTCCTGACAAGCCATGAAAAATCCTTCGGTCTCTGACTTCAGCTCACTCGACCTGAGGAAAACAAAGGTCAGCCTTTCGGATAAACCATGGTTTTCAATATTCTTTTATAAGAATCCATGCATCTGCTTATCCTTGTGGAGCTGCAGATGTAGAGTATTATCTGCAACTTTTATGTGGGCTTTCCGTCGAGCAGGCTCCAGCTCGGTAATTGAATCTTGAAATTCCCGCTCGTTGTCGTATGCGAGACCGTGTTCATCGGCTGCGTGGATTGCTGCCTTGAAGAGAAACGCTCCTTTCCCTGAGATCTCATGGCCTTTGACCATGTAGAGAAGGGGGTCCAAACTCCAGATCACTTCACAGGGAGGCCATCCAGCACCATTCTGTTGTGTAGATACTCTAAACTCAGTCCACGGCTCCCCTGGTGTCGGGAGAGGTACGACCGTGGAACGGACGATTCCGGATGCAAACTCTGATGAAGGTGCATCATTTTGCGAATCTTCACGTCAAGTTCCAGTGTCCACTTCACTACCCTAAAGGAGAAGAGAATTATCGAAACGGCGAGCATGTTGGTGACAGAAACTTTGTTCATGCCCGACAGTTCGGATGACCAGATTTGCCGGAGTTTCTACCATTACCTCTTGAGTGCGACGTTGTTGCAGTCCTAGGTAGGTGTACGCGTTTTTGGCATCCATATGGAGGAGGATGCTTCTGTCTACTAGCTGCGCATCCTCTCCGTAATCTTCGCATCTTCGGAGATGAAACCAGTGCACATTTAGCCATCCCGATAGCATGCGTGTATTATTATTTATTAATATTAACAAAACAATGTATCCATAATGTATGCCCTAAGCGGACCCAAATCTCAAAAGTAATAAAACGATGTTTTTAAACGTATTTGAAAGTGGTGCCAATGTTTATCGGCTTATTTTTATTATAACTCAACACTAACAAATCAAAATAAATTAGAACAGAAAATATTTAAATTGCTAAATTAAAAGAAATATCGAAGCGTTTCTGTGAGTCCACCTTCTCGGTCAATGCATCTAATTGTTCCATCATAAAATGCACTAAGAGTAGATCGCAATACATTTGCTGGAATATTTCTGCAAAGAAATCGTATCGAATTTTCAAGCTCATCAACATTATTGAATGGTTGGTCCTTGTATACGTTTTGATTTAAATATCCCCATTGAAAAAAACTATTGGGGTGAGGTCTGACGAACAAGGAGGCCACATTAGATCGGTATTTCATCCTAACCGTTTTTCACCAAATATCCCCACTTAACCATTCAGAAACAATTCTAGCAGAATGAGCGGGACATCCATCATGTACAAACCATAATTTATTTCGTTCTTGTAAACTCATATTATCCAAAGAATCCGTCAGTTCGTTTTCCAAAAATTGTAAATAGGTCACCATTTAGGTTTTGGCAAAAAAACGGCCCTATTAATTTGTCGTTAATAATTCTGCACCACACGTTTAATTTTTGTTAATACTGGTTTTTATTGACAATGACAAAATTTGGATTTTCGTACGACCACCACCTACAATTTTGACAGGACACAGCGCCCTTTGTTGTGAACGTGGAATCATCCCCAAAAATAATGTGTCTATGAAAATCACGTTGATCTTCTATTTGTCCTCGAATCCGCATGCAGAAGTCATACCGCAATGCATAGTCTCGTTCTTGAAACGTGCAAATAAACTTTGGCTTATAGGCATGATATTTATTTATTTCTTAACATAGCCTTTTTTACACGGGTATAAGCAGACATTTCTTGGGTGGATCTTCTGAACAACAACTGCCTGAAGTACTTTTTTATTTTATTTATTTATTTATACGCAGGCAACCCTATTACACTATTAATACAACATGAACTATAATTTCAATAATGAATAATAACCTTTAATACTCGTTCGATTCGTGAGAATTGAACGTTGTTACTTGAGTGGTGACAGATATAGAAAAGCTTATTGTCCTGAGAATTAAGATGAATATTTAAATTATTTATATCATTCTGTAAAACATTCGATCCTGCTCTCAATTTACAGGCATGCAAATTTTCAAG
This sequence comes from Gonioctena quinquepunctata, assembly GCA_018342105.1. NCBI lineage: Eukaryota > Metazoa > Arthropoda > Insecta > Coleoptera > Chrysomelidae > Gonioctena > Gonioctena quinquepunctata. The sequence goes on along the minus strand of JAFIRS010002355.1, from coordinate 162,061 downwards.
CTATCATCAAATAACAAATAGTTTGGTTGGTTGGTTGAAAGCTGACGAGCTAGAGACAGGGTTGGCACTTAGCTTCCATTGACACTGCGACCAGCTGGGGTCTATTGTATCACTCTGTCGTCAGTGGTTCCTCATTCAAACAGGTTTGTGCCTTTAATTAGGTATAGAAGCATGTTGATAAGGTTCTTCGGATTCATGCCTGTTTCCGGGCTGATCTCTCCAAAGGTTCTGTGTCGCCTACTACTTAGGGCGTCACAGTCGAAGATAATATGAGAGGCTATTTCCTCCTCTTCATCACATAGCCTACACTCCACGGTTTTCCTGCGTACTCCCATGGTGTTTAGATGTTTTTTTAGGCCGCAGTGTCCAGTCAACAGACCTATTATTATACGAGCTTTCGTTCTGTTCAGGTTCAGAAGGTAAGCCGTCAGGGTCCGGTTTGGATGCCCTACCATGACTTTGCTGTGTATTTGCCCGACAGTTTGATCCCAATATTGTTGGTGTCTTCTTTTTATCCACTCGTCGATCAGGGTCCTGCATCGGTTTTTGCTAATCCCATGTACAGGTTCTGGCCCTGTGGATAGCGTTTCAGATGCTTGTCTAGCTAACTGGTCCGCTTTGACGTTGCCTTCAATGCCTCTATGACTTGGCACCCACATCAAGGTGACCTTGTTGTGTTTTGCCAGCTCGATGAGGTTCTGGAGGCAGTCCCAGACCATTTTGGACTTTATCTGTATAGAGTTGAGTGCTTTGATAGCACTTTGACAGTCAGATATAATGTAGATGTGTTTTTTCCTATAACCACTTTCTAGATTCTTCTGAATGCATACCATAAGCTTGGAATATCGTGGAGAATTTGCCAAGTGGTATTATGTAATCCCTTCTTGGCCTTACCCCATGTATTCCTGCTGCCGTTCCTTCAACTGTCTTTGAACCGTCTGTAAACCAGACTATGTCCGCAGTTGATTGTGATTCTATACTCGAGGCCCATCCAGATCCATCAATTCGTGTTTCGAATGGTTTTTCGAATGAGTATAGGGGTTGCATGTAGTCTGAAATCATTTCGAGTTCTTCGATGTTGATTACATGAGTGATTCTGGTATGTCCAGTTGTTCGGATTCTCCAGTTTTTTGTTTGTTTCAGTCTGTATGCACTCATCCTGGCCTCTCCGAAGACATGTAAGTCAAGGGGTTCGAGGTTTACGATGATTTTCATTGCAGCTGTTGGAGTGCTATTATTTGCACCCGTGATACAGAGACAGGCAAGCCTCTGGATTTTCCCAACGTTTTTGCCTGTCTCTGATTTGTTTTTGGCCACCAAATGAGTGAGCCATAAGTTATTCTTGGTCTCATTACCGCTGTGTAAAGCCAGTGCATGGCTTTCGGTTTGAGCCCCCAGGTTTTTCCAAAAGCTCTCCTGCACATCATGAAGGTTATCTTGCTTTTATTGGTTACATGTTGAAGATGCGGGTTCCAGGTTAGTTTCTTGTCAAGAATCAGCCCTAGATATTTCACCTGCTCTACTACTTGTAATGTTTCACCGAATAGTCTGGGAGGTATGAGATCTCCCATGTTTCTTCTCCAGGTGAAGGGAATTAGTGTTGTTTTGTTCGAATATGCCCTTAGGCTCTCTCTCTCTCTGTTACACCATTCCTCTACTGTCCTCAGTGCATTTTGCATTAGCTCTGAGGTTGTTCGAGTATTCTTTTTCTTGATGAGGATGACCAAGTCATCTGCATACCCTTGGGAGTAATACCCTTGGTAATTCAGAGATATTAGCAGTTCATCTACAACCATGTCCCACAGAAAGGGGGAAAGTATGCCCCCCTGTGGGGTACCTCTAGAAATTTCAACCTGCTCTGTTTCCTCGAACATGTTGGCTTAAACGAGTCTATTGTGAAGCATTGAGTGTATCCACCTGCAGGTGGTTTCGTCAATGCCTCTTCGAGTGGCCGCAGAGACCATACTTTCAAAGGAGGTGTTGTCGAAGGTTCCTTCGATGTCTAGAAAAGTGCATAGTGCAATTTCTTTGTTTGCTAGAGACTCTCCAAGCCTTGAAACAAGCTGATGAAGTGCTGTCTCGCATGATTTTTCTGTTAGATAGGCATGTTGGTTTTGATGTAAAGGCGGTTTCCCTTATGTCTCTATCTATCAGTTTTTCTAAGCCTTTCAGAAGAAATGACGATAGGCTTATTGGTCTGTATGCCTCTGCCTGGTCGTATGAGTCCCGTCCAGGTTTTGGAATAAAGACCACGTTTACAGTTTTCCAGGTTTGAGGTAGCCATCCCAATGCTAGGCTCAGCCTGTACAGTCTGCACAGTTCTGGTGCTAGATATTCAACTCCGCTCTGGACTAGTATGGGAAATACTCCATCTGGGCCCGGAGAATTGTAAGGCTTGAAGGAGTTTATTCCCCACACTACTTCTGAATGAGTTACCGTTCGTTTAGCCACTTCCCAGTCTGCCCTTTTTGCCCTCAAATGAAGGTTTGCAGGGATTTCATATCTGGGGTTTTGATTTGTGGTGACAGTGGATCCTGGGAAGTGTGTATGGAGCAAGAGTTCTATAGTTTCCTTCCCAGTGTTGGTGTGATTGCCGTTGGGTGTTTTGAGAGTCCCCAACGGATTGATGGGGTCTTTGGAAAGGATGCGGTCCTGTCTTGCTCTTTCTGAGGTTTGTTCCTCACAGAACTTCCTCCATGAACAAATAGTCAGTGGAGATATTAGACTACTCTTGAAGTCAATGACTGTGATTTGCTTTATGAATTGAAAAAGAGTATTTGAAAAAAAATCTATGAAGAAATTCAATAAAATATTCATTATTGCTGATATTGAAAAGCAGTTGATTGGCACAATTCAGAAATCATTTTTCTGGTTGTTTTTCTGTTCATTACTTATCAACAATTGACTTGAGAGGGATGATTTTCATATTCATTTTCGAAGATATTTTTCTAGGCAATGTATTTCAACCTTTTATTCAAATGCGCTGTAAAATAAAAAATAATCGTTTTGGATGTTTGACGTAGGTTATTCTAATTGATTTTCTTCGACACATACAGTTTTGGTACGATCATGTTTATATTTACAGTCTAAAGACCATGTCTGTTTGGAATAATTTAAAATTATGCTTACAGTAGAATAGTGAACTTGTTTGTCTGGATGTCCTTCATTGAAAATATCTGCTGCTTCCCGCATTGGTTTATAGTTATCTCAAAAACTACGAAATAATCGAACAATAATTATTCGAAAATGAACTATTAATGACACCAAACTGTCATAATGTTTATTTTTAACCCGCATTTGTTTTTTTCCATGGGTATCCGCGATTATTTCAGTAGGATTTCATGTTTGTCGAATAATTTGTACAGTTTTTTAATAAACATTTGAAATTTCGCACTTTAAATTCGCGTTTTTTAATATGCATATTATAATTGAAACTATTTTACCTTGTTAGAAATAATTTTTGCGAAGTTTTTAACTTGTGTTTCAATAAAGATGAATTTCGTGATTCCCTAAAAAATTGAAAATCTAAGTTAATTTTACAAATATGCTTGAATTTGAATAGAGTTATGCGGAATTGATTTGATTTTGATCAATTCAGGGTGAATATAAAAAAAATGGGAAATTATTAATATTTTTCTTGGGAGGCCATGTTTTGGTATTAAGGCATAACATTTAATTCTATACAACTGAATTTTCTGAAATAAGGGTACTTTACTCTTGTACAATTGTACCCTGTATGCTGTTTGATATGCAACGATTCTATATATATATATATATATATATATATATATATATACAGGGTGTCTCTGGACTTCCTCTTTTCCTTTCGAGAATATATAGATGGGGTCAAAATATCACCAGTACTCCATATAACTTTTGTTCCTAAAAGCCTTCGTTACCAAGTTACGGGCCCTCAAAGTTACAAAATGAAAAATGTTTTTCTTTGATAACTTTCAAAGTGAATATTCAAAATCATCGGAGCAACGATTTTTGATAAAAATGCATTTTTGTTCGACGACATCCAACCTGAGATGTCTACTATTATTCGAAAAGATTCATTTGAAATAGAAATGATAGGTACAATGTTCATAACGAATTTGTATCTTGCAAACACGTTTACCTTACAAAACTCATGGTGTAAGTAATCAATCGCAAGCCTCAAGAGCAAACAGAAATGCAAAATCCGCTACAAAAACTGCTCGATATGACCCCCGTCTCTCTCAATACATTTTCTTAGTCGGCGCAAACACCCTCTCTGCACTTGAAATAGCATGCCAGGTTCGTTTCGTATGGCTTCACTATGTAATGTAATTCTATTCAACAAGGCATCTCTGGTGTGAATAGGTGTAGCGTAAACGAGGCTTTTTAGATGCCCCCACAGAAACAAATCCAATAGATTTAAATACGGAGACTGCAGGCGCCATGGATATGGCCCACCTCTTCCAATCCATCTATTGGTGAAAATCTGGTTCAGATGGTCCCGCCCAATCAAACTACAATGAGGAGGAGCGCCATCATGCATAAACCACATATCTCTTCGAGTTTGCAATGGAACATGTTCCAAAAGTCCATTCAAATCGTTCTGAATGAACTCCAAATAACGTTCTCCATTCAATCGGTCATGTAGAACGAATGGTCCTATAAGATGGTTTCCTATGATACCAGCCCAAATATCTACGTTGAATTTCCGTTGATGTTTGGTTTGCAATATCCCATGGGTATTTTCTTCAACATTTAAGCTGTGAATACGAATTTGCAACATCCAAATGTTGAGTTTCATGAGATTCAGATAACACAACACGAAACGTGCTCATTCCACGCGTACATACAAAATATGGACTGAATTCGATATTTCATAGTGGAGTAGCTTGTTAGTTCAAAAATACCACGAATATACATAACTTGATATTTTATTTGAGAAAATATCTACATTGTGAATGAAACTTTCAACTAGGTACTGTACTTTTTGTTAGCGACTTTATTTTAGCATATTTTGTATTATCCCTATTATAAATGTTGTTGAATTAACGTTAGCATTAGTATTTCTACTGTGAAAATTTTTCATTTCAAATAATGGTAGACGATCCGGTTTGATGTCGTTGAGTAAAACTGCATTTTTATTAAGAATCGTTGCTCCGATCCACTTTCCACACGAGTACTTTTATTCAGAAAATTGTCTACGTAACCTTATTTTGTTGAAAACTATTGAAAAATGATCTGTCATTTCAAAGTTTTGGGGTGTGGACCATTGGGGGTATTCCGTTCCTGACTTTGTAGCAAAACTACTGACTCCTGCATGAAAGCTCATCGAAGGAATTCATTTGTTTAGTCATTCACCAAAATTTAGATGATTTTGAATAATCACTTTGAAAGTTATCAAAGAAAAACATTTTTCATTTTGTAACTTTGAGGGCCCGTAATTTGGTAACGAAGGCTTTTAGGAACAAAAGTTATATGGAGTACTGGTGATATTTTGACACCATATATACATTCCCGAGAGAAAAAGAGAAAGTCCAGGGACTTGTAGCGGATTTTGCATTTCTGTTTGCTCTTGAGGCTCGCGATTGATTATTTACAACATGAGTTTGGAAGGTGAACGTGTTTGCATGATACAAATTCGTTATGAACATTGTACCTATCATTTCTATTTTAATTGCAAATTAATCTTTTCGAATAATGGTAGACATCTCAGGTTGGATGTCGTTGAACAAAAATGCATTTTTATCTGAAATCGTCGCTCCGATCGATTTTTTACACGAGTACTTTTATTCAGGAAACAGTCCAGGTAACCTTGTTTTGTTAAAACATATTGATAAATCCCAGTCATTTCAAAGTTTTGAGGTGTGGACCATCGGGGGTAGTGCGTTCCTGACTTTGTAGCAAAACAACTGACTCCCGCATGGAAGCTCATCGAAGGAATTCATTTGTTCAGTCAATCACCAAAATTTAGATGATTTTGAATACTCACTTTGAAAGTTATCAAAGAAAAACATTTTTCATTTTGTAACTTTGAGGGCCCGTAACTTGATAACGAAGGCTTTTAGGAACAAAAAACTGGTGATATTTTGACCCCATCTATGCATTCCCGAGAGGTAAAGAGGAAGTCCAGTAACACCCTGTATATATATATATATATATATATATATATATATATATATATATATATATATATATATATATTTATATATTTTCTTTAGTTCCTTGACCACATATATATTTTCTTCAAATTCTCGGAATGAAGGTCTGATTCAGTCAATTCATATAATTTTTCTTAACGACGTTTCGACATGGTATTTGTCATCATCAGGTTAAAACACTAAAATTAAAAATATGGAGTTTGATACATTTAACTTAACACAATATTGAAATGTATGCACTAAAATAATTCTTGAATTCTTTGAAATATAACATGTTATTTAACTCAATATAAATATTTGTAACATCCATGAGTATTCACTTACAAATTATTTCATTTGAGTTTTGCGTTCGCATCGTACGGAGGTTATTGTGGGAGTGTGACCTGCGTCGAAGTTATCGGGAATGGTTTGTTTATTTTTCATGCATTTTCACCCTCTTCATAAGCAGGTACATGGGATTGTTTATCTGGCTTAAGTTTTTGATATCATTTCTATTGTTAATGCTATTGGGGTCATTTTAATATGTATCATTTCAAGGAATGTTCTTACTCTTGGATTCCTTTCTTTGGTCAAAATTTCAACGTTGTTGGTGTCAAACTTATGTTGATTTTCTTTTTCGTGTTTTGATAAGGCTGTAATCTCGGTTTCTGAGTTTTTGTGGGCTTGTACTCGTTTTTGCAAATATTTGTTTGACCTATATAGGTTCTTTGACAGTCTTTACATGGTATTCTATATACTGTATGAGTTTGTTTGTTTTTTGGTTTTTCTGGTTTTAATTTTGGATAACAAAACCATTTATTCAAAATTGAAACCAGAAATACCAAAAAACAAACAAACTCATACAGTATATAGAATACCATGTGAAGACTGTCAAAGTACCTATATAGGTCAAACAAAACAATATTTGCAAAAACGAGTACAAGCCCACAAATACTCAAAAGCCGACATTACAGCCTTATCAAAACACGAAAAAGAAAATCAACATAAGTTTGACACCAACAACGTTGAAATTTTGACAAAGAAAGGAATCCAAAAAAGACCCCAATAGCATTAACAATAGAAATGATATCAAAAACTTAAGCCAGATTTATAACAACCTCTTTTAACTTTGTTTAAAGTAATCATAATGAAAACTGATCTTAACATGCTGCCAAAAAATACAGTCCGGCCCATATATTGGAACTCAATATAAACAATCCCATGTACCTACTTATGAAGAGGGTAAAAATGCATGAAAAATAAACAAACCATTCCCGATAACTTCGACGCAGGTCACACTCCCACAATAACCTCCGTACGATGCGAACGCAAAACTCAAATGAAATAATTTGTAAGTGAATACTCATAAATGTTACAAATATTTATATTGAGTTAAATAACATGTTATATTTCGAACCATATGTTTTTCAAGAATTATTTTAGTGCATACATTTCAATATTGTGTTAAGTTAAATGTCTCAAACTCCATATTTTTAATTTAAGTGTTTTAACCTGATGATGACAAATACCATGTCGAAACGTCGTTGAGAAAAATTATATGAATTAACTGAATCAGACCTTCATTCCGAGAATTTGAAGAAAATATATATATATATATATATATATATATATATTCTCCTATTCCATTCAAAAGATGCTTCGAATTTCCCTAATCGTGCTAATATAATAATACTTAAAGACCATTATCGCAATCAGCAAAGTTATACACTAATTGCATTCCCACTTCGTTTGCCTTGTTACTCCATTCAAATCATTGCTTCGTAATTGAACCAGCACAGCGCTCAACCTGTCAACACTACCAAGGAACAAAAGTGACCCAAATAGAACTCTTAATGCACTCCATATATCCCGGCGCATTTCGGCTTTGTACAAGTTTTAAAGTTAGCCCAGCTCTATATTGTTCCTAGTTGGTTAGCCAAAACAATGCGATGGATTATTAATAAGTTTGTTTGTAGCGATTTTGAGGTTGCTAGATTACTTTGCGTTGGTGATGAAGTTTGATAAACGGAAGTCCCGGTAACAATTCAACAAATCCAGGAATAGACTTTAACAATGTGTATTATATTAACTACATGAACGAAAGGATGAAGGGTTGTGTTGAGGGACAGTAAATTGAAATTCTTGCGGTGTAGACAGTAGACAAACTATGTACCACTTGGTGCGTCGTATAACAATTGCTCGTAGGGTCTCTTGGAAATAATGGCAGATGAAAACGGAACAAGGAATAATGAAATGGGCAGAAGCTCAGAGTTGATATTAGGGTCGATTTTACCTATGGCTGCTAGTGGCACGTGGGAAAATCGGAATTGTTGGCAAACTGCGAGGTGATGGTTTTATATTTTATAACTGACTTCACGCCATTACAACTGGAAATTCCACTGGGCGATACAAATCATTGGGTACAAAGAAAAAATATATGAGTTAGCATGAACATAGACGAACATATCGCCACTTAGTCCAGGCCGGCGAATACCTATTTCTGGAAAAAACGTCACTTCCGGTAGTTTTTAGGTTTTCACGATTTCTGCAAATATATCTTGAGATAAAAAATGTGGTATGTACCTTTTCTAAAAATGAGTTTGAAAAAAAACAATTATTAAAATCGAAACAAAACGAATAATGACTCTATATAGAAAAATTCGAGGGGTGGAAATACGTTATTTTTGCAAATATAATTCTTCACTTCCATTATTCCAGGTCACATCTAAAATACATTTCAGAATCTCGTACTGATTTGAGAGACATTTCAGTTGAAATCTTGAGACATTAGGTAAACAATAGTTATTTGTTTTACTAGGCAGCAAAGTAAGTAGCTGAATTCCATGAACTATCAGCCGCGGCAGTCAATCTACTTTGCTGCCGAGTTGAACATATAATTTTTTCTCCGATTGTTTATAATGATATATGTAGGATATTGTATTTGAAAATTATTAGAATTCCCACAATTTTTTTTTTCCTGTAGTGATAAATTAAAACAAAATTTGATAGAAATCGCAATTGTTGGATGGTTGCTTGCTATGGAAACGTATATCTCCATATTTTTTTTTTTTTTATGTTCTGGTTCCCACGAAAAGGAATATCCTGTAATGTTCAGAGAACATCGTGGGAACCAAGGGAAAGAAGGTAGAAGTTGGTGTTCTTCTTGAATTTCTGGAGGTTGTATGCCTCGGGGAACACCTCCCTAGGCAATGAGTTCCAAAGCCTCGCTGTTCGTTGGATGAACGAGTCTTTGGAAAGTGATGTTCTGCAGGTCTCCAAAGTAACCATGAAGGGGTGTGATGACTGAACTTGACGGGTTAATCTCGAAGAGACTGCCAAAGCAGGAACGATTGTTGATATTTCAGAAGAGCATCGCCCATGAAAATATCTATAAAATAGAGACAAATCGCCAACTTTTCTACGGTGTTCCAGACAAGTGAGCGAGTTTGTAAGCGAGTCATCACCGACGAGACGAATTGCCCTTTTTTGGACAGAATCCAATAGCCTCAGGATATGTTTAGGTGCCGCGCTCCAAATATGGGAACAGTATTCCAGGACAGGTCGGATCTGTGCCTTATAGATCATGAGCAGCTGAGTGGGAGTGAAATAGCTCTTGGCACGAAACAAAAAACCAAGTTTTTGGGATGCACTTTTGGCAATGGACCTCACGTGATTTTCCCAGGAAAGGTTATTGCTGATAGTAATACCAAGCATCGATATGGATGACTTCAGTGGTATGGTTACTCCTGACAAAGTTATGTTAGGCACAGTGAGATCGGCTTTTCTAGAGAAAAGACATGCTTGTGTTTTGTTTGCATTGAATTCTACCAAGTTATTAGATCCCCACTCGAGAATTGTTGCTAAGTCCATATTTATATTATTAACATTTCTTCCTCGTTCATTTCTGGTTTCACGGGCTGATATAGGGGCCCTGGAAGAGAAAGCGGTATGGAGGGTACTATCATCGGCGAAGCTGTGTACTGGACATGAAGTTGCTTTCAACAGGTCGTTGATGTGAAGTAGAAATAGTGTTGGTGCGAGAATAGATCCTTGCGGAACACCAGCATTTATGAGTAGAGTGTCAGATGAAACTCCATCGACCACTACATGGAGAGACCTGTTTGAGAGAAAACTAGCAAGCAGGGGCAAGCCATAAGACGGAAGCTTGGCGAGGAGTCCCTGGTGCCAAACTCGATCGAACGCCTTGGAGATATCTAATGCCACAGCTAAAGTTTCTCCATACTTTTCAATAGATAGCTGCCATATATGTGAGACTTAAGCGAGCAGGTCACCAGTTGGTCTCTGATGGCGGAAGCCATATTGCCTATCGTTGACAATTCCTGAGTCTTCCAGATATTTCATGAGCTAGATGTTGATGGCTTTTTCCATGACCTTTGAAATAATAGATAGCAGTGCGATAGGTCTGTAGTTGCTAGGTAGGGCCTTTTTGCCTTTTTTGGGGACTGGCTGTACTCTTGCAATTTTCCAATTGGACGGAAATACCCCCAAATTGTAAGAGTGGTTGAACAACTTGCAAAGAACAGGTGTTAGTTCGGGGGCACATTTCTTGAGAACAATCGGCGGGATTCCATCAGATCCACAGGCTTTGTTGGTGTTGTGACCCAGCAAAATCTTTCTGTTAGTACGTTGGCGAAAGGTGATCTCGGGCATGTGACTGTCAATAGGTGTAATGTTCGGGGGTTGTTTTCCCGATGAATCCAGAGTGGAATTTCCAGCAAATAGGTGCGCAAAGATATTGGCTTTTTCCTGTGCAGTCGTTGCTAGTGTTCCATCTTCTTTGGTTGGAGGAGGAAATGAGCTGGAAGTGAAGTTTCTTCCCACAGCTTTGGCGAAAGACCAAAATGAACGGGATCCGTTAGGACATTCAGCAAGTTTTGATCTTATTTTGGCATTGTGGGCATCTTTTGAGCATTCTATTGTCTCTTTGCATATGCCTCTAGCCTCGACATATGCTGCTCTGCTCTGCTCTGGTGTCAGGGCCCGGATTTTTTAGCCATCGATGGTATGCTGCCTGTTTGGAAGCCACAGCTCTAGAGCAGTTTCTGTTAAACCAGGTCTTATCGGATGATGTTCTTCTTTCGGTATTCGGTATGTAAGTTTGCATCCCCAACATGATGATTTCAGAAATTATCTCAGCACATCGTGTTGGATCTACTGAAGAGAAACAAACTCTCTTCCATGGAAAGGCTGAGAAAAACATACGAAGACCTTCCCAGTCGGCCCAATTGTAATGCCACATGAGACGGGGTGGTATTGTGCAGCTCGATGGTAAATGGAAAGAGCATGTTGTGGAGATGAGGGTGTGATCAGAGTTTCCAAGTGGGGCACAAACTTCTATTCTATACGGGTCCGGATTGGTGGTGAGGAAAAGATCTAGTGTATTGGCAGACTGGTTGTTGACATCAGGGATGCGGGTTGGTAGCTCGACCAGTTGTTCTAGACCATGAGTGATGGCGAAGGCCTCGGCTTGACGACCCGCATCATCTGTTTTGTTAGAGAATTTGAGCCAGGCAGCGTTATGTACATTAAAGTCTCCCATGATTATGGGTTCAGCTGTTGGATGGTTCTCCTGAATGTAGTCCAGTTTGAGTGATAAAAACTCAAAGAGGTCGTTATATGAAGGTTCATTAGGTGATAGGTAAAGACAGCAGAGGAACTTAGTCAGTTTGGTATCAGATAGCTTGAACCACATCACATCAAAGTCTTTCGGTTCCAAACTCTCTTCACGCTGGCATGAAAAGTTAGCCTTAGCGTAAAGGCAGACTCCACCTTTGAACCTGAATCGAGAATGGAGTTCGTAACCAGGACAAAGCATATGGACCTTGTTGGTGGACGAGTTTACTTGTGTTTCTGTTAGAGCCAGAATATCCGGTTTTTTCGTCTGTAGGTGATGGTGGACGTCATTGATGTTCTTGTTGAGTCCGCGGATGTTGCAAAAATTAATCTTTAATGTTGAGTCCCCTCGAGTACCTCTCGCCCGGAAATCCGAATGGAGAGGTATTTTGGTTCCGGAGTGTTTTACTCTAGGAGACTTCATCATTATTACTATTAGGATGCACCTGAAGATAAAGGAGGAATTGGAGAAAAGGAAAGAGGGAGACCGGAAAGTATCGACCGAACACTGAAACATGGAATGATCCATTTCACAGCACACAAAGTCGATATGGTGGTATTTCACCGGGCAATGAGACCATCTTCCACCTACGGTTATCCTTTTAGTCGCCTCTTACGACAGGCAGGATTTACCATGGGGCTATTCTAAAGCCGACCCCATACAGCTTGAAATTATAGTTTGACAACTTATGAAATTTCTGACAGTTTTGTGGAAAAATATTGGTATATTTATATTATGGACAGTGATAGCGACGTAGAAGTACTTACTCCTCCAGAAATAAGGGAGCTGGCAAAAAATTTTGAGGTAAATTTGTTGCCGGAGGAGTCTTGGATGAAATATGAAGGAAATTATGAACGATTTATGGATTATTGCATGGAGAAAATGCGAAGACTTTTTCGGAGAATGTATTACTTGCTTATTCTGCTGGATTATCTAAAACAATGAAGAGTTCTACACTTTGGTCTGTATATTCCATGTTGAAGGCAACTATGAATGTTAAAAATGGCGTAGATATAGGAAGATATTTGAAGTTGCGGGCATATTTAAAACGGGCATCCGAAGACTACAAGGCAAAGAAGTCCCGAGTTTTCGAAAAACAAGATATTACAAACTTTATACTGGATGCTCCAGATGATAAATATTTATTGTTTTGAATAAGATATTTATACGATGAAGTGAAAATACTTATAATCCATTCTTTTATGTTGTATTGATTTTTGGAATTGTGGGTGCATGTCGCTGCGACGAACTATTGAATTTAAAGTTAGAAAATATGGAAGATATGAACAATAAACTATTGGTATCCCTATTGAACACGAAGACGAAGAATTCGAGGTCTTTCGTAGTAATGGAATATTCAGATGTTGTTAGAAAATATATAGCTCTTCGGCCTGCTGAATTAAAAGACACAAGATTTTTTTTTAAATACGTAAAAGGTAAATCCGTAAAGCAATTTGTTGGTATCCATAAATTTGGTAAAATTCCTCAAGAAATAGCTGTTTATTCAAAGTTGCCGAATGCTAAAGAATGTACGGGACACTGCCTCCGTAGAAGCTCTGCCACTTTACTTGTAGAGTCAGGAGGTGACATAACAATGTTGAAAAGACATGGTGGGTGGAAATCCTCAACTATAGCAGAAGGGTACATTGAGGATTCAATGGCAAGTGAAACCAGTATTTGTGAAGAAGTTTCGACAAATGTAGGAACTACTTATGTGGCGAATCAAACTGGTAATATAGTGAATGTAAAGAGAACGATATCTGAGGAAATAAAAGGTGGCCTATTTATTCAAAATTGTAGTAATTTTACTATCAATGTTAATAACAACTAAAAATATGTTTTTTAAATTCTTGTTAAAAGTATTATGTAATAATTGCTAATGAATGTTTTTTTTTGTAAAAAAATTTCAAATGTTTTATTCCCATCGAGAATAATTATTTTGCTGCCTAGGCAGGAAAGTCCTCATTTTGCTGCCTAGGCAGGAAAAGTAATACTTTGCTGATTGATATGTGTCTGCAAAATTAATATTTTCTGTCAATCGGCAAAAAAATGTTTTCCAGTTGTCATCAGTCGGGTCAACAGCGGGGACGGCCATCCATTAATTAACAATCAATAAAAATTAGGAAGCAACAGGGTGGGCCAAAAAAGTAATATCATAATATAGAAATCTATACTGCACATTGATAAATTAACACCCCTTTACAGATCAATGTTTCAAAAAATTTCAATATAAGAATTGAAAAAGAAAACAAATAACACCTTTAGAAGAATACCTAAACGTCTATAAGTGTGAAATATATTGCATGACATCAATAGGCATGATTGTAGTCCGTAAAATAAAGGCGTGGAGTAATAAACCCTAATTTATTATGCAAAATCAATACAGAGAGGCTTGTGCAAATTTTGTTTTGAAACCTTTATAAAAATAGCAAAACAACTGTTTTCTTCATTCGCTAGGTAGTGCCACCCGGCACAATATCTATTTGTCGGATTAGGCCATTGTTAAGGGATTTATAATTCTGACCAGGCACCTTTCAGTGGTGTATCTTGGGGTATAATTTCTGTTTAAAAATATAATGGTAAATATTTTATGAAAATATGTAGGTTAACGTCAAACTTTACTATATAATGTTATTCCTTAACAATTAGTTGGTAATAAATGAAAAAATAGTAAGATGTGTATTTTCACCGATTATAGTATTTTGGAAGCTAAAAACGTGAATTGCAGCAGTCATTAGTTATATTAAAATTAACAAGAAATAATGGGATCAAAGAAGAACGATGGTATTGCTAGCACCTTAAATTAATACAAAAAATGATTTGTATGAAGTCACAACCAATTCAAGTTATGTTCAAAGCGGCTGCAATGTGGCAGCTCATTGTCAGAAAAATTCTTTACAATAAGTATATACAGTATTAACAATAACTTACCACTTAAAAATGGCAACTGGTATCAGAGTCGGAAGAAGATGAATCATCTTTATCAATGTCAATAACAACTGGATCAATCAAGACATCAGAAATGTTGTCAATTTTCCACATAGCATATTCTACGGTAATAACATGGTCAATACATTTTTTCCAATTGGCGCTGGTCACTTCACTAACCGCACATTCAAACAATAACTGAATATTCTCTATTTTGAAGGTCGTATTTTTCCGGGATACATTATTTTTCACTTGAGCCCATATTAGTTCTATGGGTTTCAGCTCACAGTGATACGGGGGAAGTCAAAGTACTGATATTCCGCGTGAAGCGGCTAGTTCGTTAACGATGTACTTTTTATACTTGTTTTTGTGGATTTGAGCGATACTATGAAGTTCTTTTTTTTTTGTGGATCAGTGGGAAAAACAATGTTTTTTGTGCTAGTCCACTCCAATAGTTTGCCTTTAGTCCAATTCCTTGTGGGTAAATCTTCTTGTAATCTAGAATGGTAACTTGCGATATTGTAGATCCCTGCTGAATAGAATCGATCATTTGTTCAAACCATTCTTCAAAAACGTCACCATTCATATCTTCGTGCTAGTCACCGGTTCATCCTGATACAAAAGTCCTCTTTCCACAAACCCTTCTGAACTACCTATATCAACGATTATTAATCTTTTACCCTTGCTTCACCCTTGGATTCAAACCTGTTGACAATCCTTCGACGAAGGCTTGCCTTCCGCTCTTAATATTGCGTAAATAGTCTCCAGTTTAAATTTTTTCGATAATGTCATTTCAGAGAAAGTTGGGTAATCCGGATCAGCTTGAACTGCAGACATAATTTTATCCAGTGTGGAAATTTAACATTTTAGGTAAAACGCATGGACTTCACGCCTCAACCTCTGCTTTAACGATCCGTCTATCGTGATCCGTGGTCGACCCGGAGATGTCTTTGGTGCTTAAAGAGCTCCTTTTTTTTTCTCTCAATAATTTATAGATGGTGGACTTTGCTATGCACAACATAGAAGATGCTTTTGTAACAGTCTCTTCTACACTATCACTTTTGTTCTGATTTTGCAACGAAATTAAACAGATTAAAATTAATGATTTTTCATTTAGAGATAATGAACCCAATTTTGGCCATTTTTATGGTCCTTGTTCAGCATTCATATTACTTCAGTCTCATTCTATCTACGATCACTGTAGAAAATAGGTAAAAACACACGATTTGTTTGAAGGTTGTAGACTATGTGTTAACTTGATTACTATCGCTTCGGACGTCCATCGCCTTATTGAATTTAAAATCCGGCAGTACTTTACGGAGTTTCCTGACCGAGACCAAACCTGACAACAAAAATGAAATCAGTAAGAATTGCATTTATGAAGTTCCATGTGAATGCGGAGATTCCTACATTGGAGAGACGAAGAGACCGTTATCGGTAAGATTGGATGGAAACATCAAAATCGAGAATCGCTGACCACGCCTGGACTGAGCACCATCGAGTTCTATGGGACGACGCAAGTATTCTACATAGAGAGGAGCATTAGTTCAAACGGAAGTTCAAAGAAGCCGCCTACATCGAATCCAATAACGCCTTTAGTCAACCAAGCGTTGAGATCAAGAACGTATGGAAACCACTGATTGCTCTTTCTGGCGGGCTGCAGAGGCGCGAAACTTCACGCACCACCACACGGCGCGAAATTACACGTACCACTGCACACGGCGGAATTACACGCATCATCGCACCGACAGTCATATAAATTGGTAAGTAGCACCTAAACTTGTCAGTATTCACCTGAAGACGATTGCAGATACAAGCATTCGAAACGTCGTGAAAACCTTTTAAATCCAATAAGACGATGGACGTCCGAAACGATAGTAATCAAAAGCACACGACACACAGTCTCAGTAAATAGCTCATTACGCACGGTAAACAAATCGCACAGTTTTCGTAAATAAAACGCACAGTTTAAATATATTAAAATTTAAACGTAAAAGTAAGCGAAACATTTAATAATTCCGTAAGTAGGTCAGGATCGTGCAATCGCCTGTCAACAGCGTAGTCATAACAACTGTCAACATCAAAATAATATAAACAAACTTTTTTGAGAGAGAAATAAGTTCTAGTTAATAATTAGATAGATAGTCTTCATTCGTTCATGTGTACAATACATACCCAAACGGGTGTAGAACATGACAAAAAATATAAATAAAATAGAAGATAAGGGAAGAGAAAACTCTAAGATAGCAAATATAAAAGCTTATGAACTAAAATATCATATTATACAGATATTCTATATCTATGGTACATTACATTTTTAAATTTATCACATATAGTTAGCAATACTGTAATTATATAGGACTATCGGCAAAATATTCTTCCAAAATATTCGGCAAAATATTATGAGATATTATGAGATACATACTGTTTAAAAAAGAATACCTACATTTTCAATGTGTCAAGTGATAGTGAGAACGAAAATTTAACACCTCCCAACGTCATGGCAATGGCAAAAATGGCAACCAATGATTTACTGCCAAGTAAATCCCGCGATCGCTACGAAAATTATTACAGTAGATTCATGGACTGGAGACAAAAAAAGAAATGAAGTACCCTGTCATAACTAGTTTTTAGATATCTCTGTATGCATGAAACGAACAACGAAAAACGACAACTAAAATAAAAAATCACGTGTTTAAGTAAGCGTCATGTACAATACCTAATAATAATGAAAATATTAAAAGTAGTCCAGACTTTTTTGGCACACTGTATACGGCCATAGGTAAAGTATAGTACGTAATGCGTGATGTAAGGCAATTACGCACTCGCTGCTATGCGGCTTCGTGCGTAATTTTTCCATTCGTGCGTAATATGCTTTTTACAACACCTGACCCGTAATATACTATTATATACACAAGCTAAACACAGAAGCACACACAAATAATTTTCGGAAAGCACTTACAGCGATACCGACTACCTGCTACTAATTTCCGATAAATTACGGTACGTCTACCCAGACAGCACGGAATATTCCTAGAATATTCTCTAAATATCCGAAAAGAGAAGAGTATATTCCGAATATACATGGAATATTGCTAGAATATTCACATGCCTCTAGCATATTCCAGGAATATTCCAATATGCATATTTCTGGAATATTCTCGGGAGAATGTACCACGAATATTCTCGCGAGAATATTCCTGTATGAATATTCATAGAATATTCCTGTGTGAATATTCATGGAATAATCATGTATGAATATTCATGGAATTATCAAAATTGAATATTCTGTATTGTATATTCATGGAATATTCTCCCTTATTTATATGAAATGAACACCAATAACCATTTTTCAAGTTCAAAATATGGGAAAAGTATGAGAAAAAGTGCGAATAGATGTATTTGATTTGCAAACAGAGTTTTTGTTCAGACAAGCTGACAAAATACTCTAGTGTACTGACCAAATTATAATTGGTCAGAAAATATCGGGGTGCACTTTCACTACCAATTAAAACCATTCCGCGTGCGTCAGCGCCTGTCGTTCATCCGGTAGTCGTAGCTCAACCCGATGGCAAAGCTGTAAAGTTGAATGCATTTTAAATTGATATTTGACATCTTGTGTTTTTTTTACTGGTATGGGTTACTTTTGCATATTTGTATGTGAAACTACTGTGTTTAGAATTGTTTAACAAATATTCTTAATAATCACCACAGTGTGGTAAGTACACTTTTATGTTACCATTCATTTCATTCCATAAAAATTTCATTTGTATATCACTGATCATTTCATTCTCAAGGCGTTTTCTACAAAATGCCTAAAAGAAAAAGCAGCAGTGTATAAGGAAGTACACCAGGAAACTGAAAATATTCTTAATGCAATTTTTACACAAACTCCGTCACAGCATGCAAAAGGACAGTTAAGTAATCAAGTTGAAACTATTAGTGATAGAATGGATTCAAGTTTTTCTGATTCAGATAGCAGTAGTTTGATCTTGCAATTCTTGTTTTTCAGAGATATCCCCGTAGTGACAGAAGAAACGGGTCGATAAAATATGTGTTATTATTATTATAACTATATAGAAATAGACCTGTTCAAATGCATGTTGTTTTATTTCATTGTAGGGGTGCGCAATCTGCGGAAATCAAATGGTTTTTTTTCTGAGTGGAACCTGCAATTCCAATCCACAAATACTCTGAGGAAAACAATTACGTATTGCACTACTACATAATTTTTGAAATGAAGTTTTGTTTCTTGGCGAGTGTAAGCAAATACATTGCTTGAATTGTCAGACATAATTGTAGAAGTTCATATTATTAATGTAAAAGTGCCATTCAAGATTTCATATTTGAGGATACTCATGTACAATTGTATTTTTCGTTATTTTCTTGATTTCTGATATTTCAGGGAATGGTTATTTTATTCTGAAAACCCTCAAGGATATTTAGGGAATATTACTGTAATATTCCTGAATTACTTCGGATATTCTCGGAATATTCATGGAATATTCTGGGATTATCCTTTCTGGAATATTCATGGAATATTGTAGGTATATTCTGGATATACAAGGAAAAATTCCCAGGGGATATTCCAGGAATATTCTTTCTGGAATATTCATGGAATATTCTGGGATTATCCTTTCTGGAATATTCATGGAATATTGTAGGTATATTCTGGATATACAAGGAAAATTCCCAGGGGATATTCCAGGAATATTCTTTCTGGAATATTCATGGAATATTCTGGGAATATTGTAGATATTCCGGGAATATTCCTCATGGAATATTCGAGGAATATCTAAAATTTTCCCCACCAGCACATTCTAGGAATATTCCAAGAAAGATATGTATATCTCTGGCACATTTAAGAATATTCCAATATCCCAAAAATAATATTCTATGAATATTCATGGAATATCCAGTGCTGTCTGGGTATGGAATCGATGCATCTGGGCGGTTTATTACTCCATGCCTTTATTTTACGGACTGAAGAATATATAACGTAGAAAGAACGAACAACATAAATAGAAAATCGACAACATTCACAAAATTTACAATAACGCGTTAAAACTATTTGACATTCAAAGATACTTCCATTTTTGGTGAACATGTGCTTGGTATGCTGTACATCGAACCCGCGAAATTCTTATAGGAATGATAAATTACAATAACTCGAATTATTTTGTTAAATAAATATCATGGAATCGGTTCATCACGATAAATTGAAAACTAATTATTTGTATTCGACAATATGCCGAACATAACTATAAATATCAACTGATCAAAATCATTTCAAATATGTAAGCCCGATGTCAGTGATGTCTGACAAAATACAGAATGATTTCCAGCTAAACTATAAATCATTAAGCTTTGGAAAATATAAATCAACCGAAGCCCATTTCAAGCTCATTATCATTGGTTCGCAGGGCCGGCCCTAGATATATGCAAAGCGGTCATTCCAACTGAAAGAGATACCAAATTGGGAGATGTCACGCAATCTGGGAAAAAATATATCGATGATATACATTGAGAAATAATGCATTGCAAGACATATAAAGAACTTTTTAACAAAAAATTAAACCGACGAAATACGGAACTGAAAAGTAAAAAATAAAATAAACCTTCTTAGTCTCAGTAACTAAGCTCCTAAACTAATATAAGTAACTAATTTTGAGTCGGCGCCAAACAAACAAGCAAATGAATTAGGTAAGGCGTAAAATGATGGCATCGAGTTGCGCGGTGACATTCTGATAATTTTTTGAAGTAATTTAATGATCTTCGTTATTTGTTCGTTTGGCGCCGACTCAAAATTAGTTACTTACATTAGTTTAGGAGCTAAGTTACTGAGACTAAGAAGGTTCATTTAATTGTTTTCTTTTCAGTTCCGTATTTCGTCGGTTTAATTTTTTGGTAAAAAGTTTTTATTTTTCAATTTTTTGTGGCTAAAATCTTCTTATTACTACCTACTTGTTTTTTGATTACTTCCAAAATACTTACTTACCCACTTTGCTTCAACTATTACTAGTTAAATAATATGATTATCTACTTTTACTATTTGTTGTAATATAAATTATTTTTGTTGTTCTGGTTAGTTTATTTCACTACTTTGTATATCATTCCATCCTGTCATAGAATATAATGATTTTGACGGATGTGGAACAAAAATAATGTCAGTAGCGATCTGTCATTGTCAACTACGTATGTGTGTGCCAATGTTCACAAGTGAAAAATCATTTATCCCCTGTTTTTCCACCCGTAAGGGTGAATAATTCTATTTGAAATCCAAATATAAGATATACCCTATCTATTAAAAAAAAATCATCCAAATCGAAGAACCCAGTACAAAGTTATGCCTGATAGAATCGGTTAACGGACCAGAATTCAGAGGGTGAGTGATCAATATCCTTCATTTTGCTACCCTTAGGGGTGGATTTCATCTTTTAAATTCAAATGGGACCAACTCCGAAGTACACCCTATCCACTGAAAGAATTATCGGAATCGGACTTCTCAGTAAAAAGTTATGCGTGATCATACATAAAAAAAATAAAAAAAAAAATAAATATACGCGTCGACTAGAGAACCTGTTCCTTTTCGGTTTCGTCGGTTGAAAATGGCGTTTGAGTTTCTAACTGAATAAAAAATGATCTAATTGGAATATTAAAATTTCCTCGAATGACGCTCTGTTGTAAGAGGATACTTACCAGAATTCTGAAACAATGTCTAGAAATAGATTATTTCAACTCAGGAATACAGGAATGAGTTACATATGGTTGTAGAAAAACAAAACACTGGGAAAGAGCGATTCTGGAAAGTTAGACCTATTATTCAAACCATCGTAGAAATATTTTCGTCATTAGAAATTGAGAAGAATTTGTTCATAGATGAGAAGATGGATACCTTCCATAGAAAGACTGAATGTCAAACAATATATGAAACACAAACTCAATCCATGGGGTATAATAATAGTATATTATGGAATAAGGACCGAATGACACATTTCGCACGAGTGTGAAAGAGCTGCAATTCATACGAGTGCAAGTTAGTCATTTTGGGCGAGTTGCATACTATATTTTTTCTACAAAAACCTACTACCCACGTTTAATATTCTAAAAAGCATAGATGCAAAGAAATATGCAAATATTTCCTTTATTGCTTCGAATACACGAAAATGAGGAATTATGATTTATAAGTTACATGTACAATTATTGATAAGCATTTTTGTAAAACTTGTATAATACTGGATACTTTATATTATTATATGAAGGTACCACTACTCCTGTAGATACAGCACAATATGGGAAAATAGACGCAATAGTTTCGAATCTTGCTATAAGATACATACACACATCATATAATGAGGCCGATCAGTGACCCACCTTCGATTTTAAAATATTAGAGAAAGCTATGGAAATTAAAGTGACCAGTTTTTCCACGAAAAATAGAATTATCCCCAAAAATCAATCAGAATTAAAAAAAAAATATAGTTGTTCTACTCTGTTGAATATAGCTGATGATATTCTGAAAGCGAATGATTTGGGAGAGCTAACTCTTCTGGTTCACCTAGACACAGTAAGACATTTGATACACAATATCTTGTCTTCCATATTGAAACATGTGGGTCTCTCTCACAATGCCCTGTTGCTTGTAAATGATTATCTCAGGCACAGCTTAAGGCAGTGAGTACAAAAATATTATATCAAATTTTTTAATGACCTCTGGGTACCCCAGGGATAGATATTAGGTCCACTACTCTTCAGTTGATACATCTCTAATTTTGAGAAAATATTTACATCATTCAATTGTCATTTCTATGCAGATGACACGCAGGTAAACATCTCGTTTTATCCCGAGGAAGCTGAACAAGCCACATCTGAACTTAGCTTTAATCTAAACCAACTATATGAGCTTTCTAAAAATAACTGCCTCCTTCTTAATCCACTAAAATCTGTCTGTCCATGCTATTTGGATAGAAGTATGATCGATTGCCAGCCACTGATCTCTATTCCAATGAATATCCCATTATCATAAATAATCAAATCATTGGATTGCAAAATATTGTAAAAAATCTGGGGGTAATCTTCCATCAAGATCTTCAATTCACCAGTCACGTTGACAAGGGAAACACTCTCAATTAAATATTGAATAGGAAGATTTTTCTGTGAATTGAAAAATCTTTCACAAAAAATAACTTCATTTTTATCGTGGATTTTTCAATTCACAGAAAAATCTTTCTATTCAATATTTAATTGAGACTGTTCCCCTTTTCAACATGAATACCCCACAAGAGGTTATCTTGAACGATGGGAGATAGTAACTGAAGTTTATCTTTCAGTCGCAGATGATTCCACATCTGATTTTATGAACATCCTGTTCATATTTTCAAACAAATCAATCTATCATACCCCATGACAGGTTTCAATGTCAGGAAAACACAATTTCAAAGTGTCTCTCCAAAAGAAATGTTTCTAATATTTTTCCATCTTTGCAAAGTGAGATTGCTTCTAGAAAATGTGTTTCCCATTTCTTCCGGTCTTCCTGATGATCGTGGAAGCGTGAAATAGATTGTCGTCGACAAAAATGTATTGAAGACCTAGTGAATGCGATGCCTCTCGTGTGTCATCCTTACAAATGATTCCTGGTGGGTACTCTCTTTTGGAAAACATTTTTCTTTGCTTCATTCATCTATATGAGTTCTTAATTGAGACTGGAATAGAAAATCAAATAACTATCTGAATGAAAATGCAAATGTTCATTTTCAGATTTTTTCTTTTAAGTTATTGTCCTTTCAGAATATCTATCAGATGTAGTTCAATGTCCAGCGTGGCTTTAGCCGGGGAAGTAGTTGTTTTCTGTTAGACATTCACAAAAAATAACTTCATTTTAATCGTGGATTTTTCAATCCACAGAAAAATCTTTCTGTCAATATTCAATTGAGAATGTTTCCCTTTTCGACATGAATACCCCACAAGAGGTTATCTTGTACGATGGAAGATAGTGACTAAAGTTTGTCTCTCAGTCGCAGATGATTCCACATCTGATTTTATGAACATCCTGTCCATATTTTCAAACAAATCACCAGTCACATTTCGAACTGTCTCCGAAAGGCCTAGCCGGCACTCAAATTAATTTATCAAAGGCAACACTTGCTAACTAGACCGGTAAGAATAATTATATGCGAGGCATTAGTATTATCACACATGAATTACTGTGATATTTTATATGACCGTTGTATCAGTAAAATGGGTGCGAATCGGATTCAAAAACTTCAAAATGCATGTATCAGAATGATCTTCGGGGTAAGAAAATACTATCACATTAGTCACCCATTTAGAAGCATAAAATGGCTGAAAATGGAAAATAGAAGATACTCACTCTGTATATTTTTATCAAAAAATTGTAATGAATAAATCCACCATATTCACTTGAGAATCTGAAATTTTGAACAGATATACAAAATATCAATATTAGGTTTAAAGGAACCCTAACGGTGCCGGCGCATTATACTGCTCAGTTCTAGCGCTCATTTTCCTAGAGCCTAGAGCATCACTAAAATACTCAATGGACTTCCAGCAAACATTAAATGTCTCAATTTAAGTACTTTCAGATCAAAACTATCCAAATGGCTACTTGCTCGTCAATAGTCGCACATATCATCAGATATTATATTCTCTCCTTATTTTTTCTCACGTATTTTTTTCCCTCTCTATTTGTTTATGCTATACAGATTTACTTCAGATATAACAACCAATGTATCTATGTTTCACCTTTCTTTTCCTTGGGGTTAGGTGGAAGAACAGACAATTTGGACCCTATCTGGAATCCAGAATGAATTGAACCTCACCCGACATTTCAAATTATTGTCACTACCTGTTGTTTTCATGATTAATAAAGACCTTTGTTATTATCATAGATAGAACTCACGAATTGGTTGCTGACAGTTTAATCACATATCTTTCCACAATAAAAGTTCTGAAAGAAAAAATGATATGTAGGAACTTTAAGAAAGAAGCACACTGTGAATTGTTCATTGCTTGTGGAACTATGAAAAAACTTGTAAATGACAAAATTATTTATAATATAGTGGAAAGATAATAATATGATTATTAAGGCATAAAAAAGGAATTAAAATACACTAATGACGAGAGACACTTGGTTTTTCAACTCCATAATAAAAACACGAAAGGAGTTGAAAAAACTGCCTTTTTTGAGTTTCAAGTGAGAACGTCTCCCACATCCCAAAAAGCGAGGAAGACCCAATACTGAGCCTGAAAAATCAACTCTACCCCAAATAAATAATAGTTTAGAAAAACTAAAAAAACACGCTTTTATAGAAAACCAAACTAAAAAAATAGAAAATAAGAAAAAAATTGGAATAATATTGGGCCCCAATAACCCCCACATACCAATTTTGAATAGAATCGGACCATAATCACAAAACTCGTCTACCATTTTGGAGCTGCCTCTTGAATACTTCAGTTTTGACAAAAGAATCATAATCTCTGACCACGAAAACCTTCAGATACCAATTTTGAAGCGAATCGGACCATAATCACAAAACTCGTCCGCCATATTGGAGCCGCCAATTTGTTTTTTTTTCAAACAAAAATTAATTACGTACACCTGCCAAATTTCAAATCATTCGTACTTCTAGAAGGGGGTCAAAATCGCGCCCAAAGGAGTCGGTTACAAACAAACAAACGTATAAGTGAAGCTAATATTTAGCGTGTAAAAAATTAATCAGCATGATGTTCGACCAAAAAACCCATGAGACATTGGCCAATAATAGAAGGTGCTCCCAAGAGATGTGAGAGGAAGTAATGCCAATCCAGATCAAGGGTAAAATATACAAAAATCAGTTGTGTATCACCCCAAAACTTGACCGGTACGGGCTTCGAGAGAATGGGGTAATTTTGAAATAAAACCTTTATAAAACATTTTTAGAGCGCACGAAATCAATTCGATCGGTCAATTCAACAGTCAATTGACCAAGTGAAATATTTGACCCCAGTCAATTGAGCGATCCTGCACCAAACGCGGGTCGTCCTAGTCAAAGCCCGGGTGAGCGGCCGTTTCGGATGGTAAAGCCCAGGTCAAAAATTAAACGTTCAGCGCCAGACTGGGAAATTTGATTCTTCCATTGTGTTGCTCCCTGCCGAATTTAGTTCTAATCCATGAGATAGACATTGAATAATTAAATGGCAAACTTTTGAATTTTGGCACTTTTTAATTTTTCACAGATGTCAGTTGTAGAAATAATTTTGAACGTTCTGGGTACAGTTTTTCAAGGGCTTTCAAATGACATATTGAAGGTCAAGTTTCGTGTGATTAGTTTCTGTCGATTTTGAATAGTGACACTTCCGTTTGACAGATAGAGACATTCGGGGAAGGAACTGTATTTGCATACCAAATTTTAGCTCGATTGGTCAAAAGGTTCGACACTTCGTGGAAGATTACAGTCACATACACATACAGACAGACATACAGTACTTGACCACTCGAGGGGGCCGGTCAAGTAGAATGTAATTAATGTTCATCTCTGTATAATAAAACAATTGGTTCGAACATTTTCATGTTCATTGAGTGTTTCAATCCCCTAGGGTCACATATGTGTATAATTTTAAGTTTTTTTTAAACCGTTTAATTTTTTTTCAATGCGATCTTTCACAATGGGTATTGTTATTGAAAAAAGATCGATCATACATATTACATACCCTGTATGTATGAATTATATTTGAAAAAAGGCAAATAAAAATAAAATTTGGCGGGTCTGAGAGTATTTCCCATAAGTTATTTCTTGAATTTTCAACGCATGCATTTATACTTTACGAAAGCACTGTTCTGAAAAGTATTCTAGGCCAATTTTTTACGTAACTAGGTTAGGCTCGTTATTCGGCAGGTGAATACATTACCTAGTCTCACAGACAGGTCGGAGAAATCGATTCCAAATGGAATTTTCTTGATTTTTGATTGACTCGGCCGGTTACTTGATGAGAATCCGTAGTAATTTGAAATCACAACACTATTAGATTTCCACAGTATTTTCCTGAGGTGGCTGATAAGTGGAATCGATGAAAATGAAAATCGCAGAGAGTTGGTATGTTTTTAATTATTGAATTTATATTTAATACTATAATTGACATATTGATAATCCTCTCCAGATTATGATTGATCACATAATCTATAATCATTGGTTTTCTTTAAATACACA
Source organism: Gonioctena quinquepunctata (assembly GCA_018342105.1). Taxonomy (NCBI): domain Eukaryota; kingdom Metazoa; phylum Arthropoda; class Insecta; order Coleoptera; family Chrysomelidae; genus Gonioctena; species Gonioctena quinquepunctata. The sequence continues at coordinate 135,176 of JAFIRS010002355.1, read as the reverse complement.
ATGATAAATCAGGTTATGATATCAAATATTTATATTTAATTAGAACAAATAATTATTATAAAAAATGCGGGTTCGTTTTTGAAAAAAATAAATTGAGGCTGGCCATAAAGTGATGTTGATTTATAATTCCAATCACCAAAAATTATATCATCAATGGAGTTTTAATAACTTCCGTGATGAAGGCGCTAGCGCCACAAATTATTTTTAAATTTATTCAATTAATTCAAGAACGGTTATGATCTTTCAAACCATTCTATTGTCCTCCAAAGTGTACAATTTTCTCTAATGGAACCAACATCTTATTTCTTATTATTATTGAGATAACCATAGCAATTGGTTAGTATTGTATGATGGTTAGTACAGGTGTTCAATAATTTTCCACGAAAAAAATTTATATTCGTACATATTTATATCATTCTCGGTTTGCAAAAACAAGCAACAAATTTTCGAATGTTTATTTAGGGTACCAAAGAGGCTGGCTGTGTATAGGGATAAAATCATTTTGATATATTCAAAACGCTGCCAGTCACTATTTCGGCGATAAACATTCGAAAATCTACAGACTCGCCCATAATATAATAATCATATATGTAAATCAAATGAGATATGTTCACTTCCATATGGTAATTCGAGAGAGATGGACGTGTGGCTACAATTGTGATGAATTCATTATATTTAACCAACAATGTGCAATCCAGAGACGTAATGGTCTTTCTAACTGGAATATATGTAGCTACGTATTTTATAATGTAATTTAAACTCATCGCATGCTTCTGGAAAAAAAACACATCTATTTCAGCTCCTCGCATGAGAAGGTGTGGAAAATGACTTATTCGAATGAATATCTTTTCATGAATTCAGATATAAAAGATAGAAAGCTGGCTGTATAAGCGTAAAATTATACTGATTTGCATTTTTGTTATAATTACACTTGAAATCGTTGATGAGGAATGAATGTGTTTGTTAATGATATTTCAGAAATGTAGACGGAATCAGTGTGACGTTTTTCTGCAAGTAACAATCGAAGCGCGTCAGTCTCTTGCGCCCACGCCGCAGTGATGACTTTAAAAATATCAAGATATTTCGTACTTCTACTACTCAGGGACGAACCGAAAGAACATTTTTCGGGGGCAGTGCAATAAAAGAATATTGCCAACGCCTTTTCATATTTCATTTTTAACCGACGAAAAAAAAGGAGGAGGTTCTCTAGTCGACGTGTATATATTTTTTTATGTATTACCACGCATAACTTATTACAGAGTAGTCCGTTTTGATTATTCTTTTTAATGGATAGGGTATACCTCGAACATCGTCCCACTTGGACACTCCTAAGGGTAGAAAAATGGGATGATTGTAGGTTCGCCCACTTAATTTTTACTTCTTAACCGATCCTACCACGCCTAACTTTATACTGGGTCATCCAATTTATATGATTCTTTTCTTTATTGTATAGGGTGTGCTTCAAAGTGGGTTCCATTTGAATTTGGAAAAAAATTTCAGCTCTATGGGTAGAAGGATGATTTAGTGATTTTGCACTTATGAACCGATTCTGTTGAAAATTGGCACACATGTGTAGTTCTGATGACACTACAACATAATGGAGGCCGGAATTAATCTGATAATGGAGACGGAAGACAGTCGAGGGATCTTCTCAATGGTTCACAGCAGCTACCCCGTGTTCGGGGTAATATGTACATATAATTACATTGGATTGGAAGTTTGTAAAGGAATTCCGTTACTTTTCAAGTTGGGGTCATAAAAATTGATATTATAAGAATTTGTTACAAATAGAAGAAATATGTATTCCAGTGTTTTAAGGGCTTTGTAGATGAGGTCTCAGCATTCTGAGTTGACTTTCCTTTTTGAAATCCAAATTGGGATTCGGATAGGATTTTATGTTTTCAAGATAAGAGTTCAATCTAACTTTACTCAACTTTTCGAGAATTTTACATATGTTCGTTATCAGAGAAACTGGTCTGTAATTGGTTACTTCATCCCTACATCCACTTTTGAAGATAGGAGTAATGATTGATAGTTTCAAGCATAATGGGAATTGTCCTTTTTCTACTGCTTGGTTGAATATATATGTTATGGGCTCTGCGATGTATTGGGCTACTAATTTCAATTTTTCACTCGTTAAGTCATCAATTCCAGGCGCTTTATTATTTTTGAGTTCTCTTATTATATGTATACCTTCTGTTTTGGTAGTTGGATTAAGAAATATAGAGTTTTCATTGAAGTATTGCTTGAATTTATTATTTGAGGTCCTTCTTATTTTGCTTGCTAATTCTGCTCCCATATTTATGTAGGTATTATTGAATTGAATTGAATAGTTGAAGTAAGGTGGGTAAGTATTTGGAAAGTAATCCAAATTAAGTAGGTAGCCATCAGTAGATTTTAACCACAAAAAATTAAAAATTTTAAAACTTTTTAACAGAAAATTAAATCAACGAAAAAAAAAATGAAAAGCAAAAAATTAAATGAACTTTTTTAGTCTCAATAACTAAGCTCCCGAACTAATGTAGGTAACTAATTTTGAGTCGGTGCCAAACAAACAATCAACGAAGATCATTAAATTACTCCAAAGAAATGATCAAAATAAAATAACATGAAAATGCAACGTGAAATCTCCAGCGATAAATAATAACATTCGCAACGACGTATGCCCTCACGTGTGTGTCCGTTTGGGTAGCTGTGTCGCTGATGACGCGCTGTCGCCGCGCACTCCGCTGCCACCATTTTACGCTTTACGGAAGTAATTTGCTTGTTTGTTTGTTCGGCGCCGACTCAAAATTAGTTACTTACATTAGTTTAGGAGCTTAGTTATCGAAACTAAAAAAGTTCATTTTTATTTTTGCTTTTCAGTTTCTTTTTTCGTCGGTTTACTTTTTTGTTAAAAAGTTTTCAGACTTAAACCTGTTAATTTCCACTACATACTCGGAGTTATATATTTCCAACTTCAAACTCAAACTACCCAGAATTTTCCATTATAATTTGAGATTTCAGTTTGGAAATTTGAGTTTGAATTGGTAATTTCATTTTCGAATTGAAACTTGAAATTTACAACTCAAAATTCGGAATTCTATTTTTTCGATTTTAATTTCTAAATTATCTACGAATCAGTCTGAAAGTTCGAGTTTGCAGTTGGAAATTCCTAGTTTAAGGAAATTTAGTTTTCGGCTTGACAGTTAAAACTTGGAAATTCCGACTACAAACTCGGAATTTTGAGTTGAACTGAAATTTCATTCTCGGGCTAAAAACTTGGAAATTACGGCCACAAACTCGGAATTTTATGTTTTTGAAGGAAATTCCTAGCTTTAATTAAAAATTGCTAATTTGAAATCAGAAAAAACTCGACTTTTTCCTATGAAATGCTAACATTGGGGAGGGGGCAATGTTGTTAGACCCTTTATTTGTCTAGTTCTGTATTTTCATGGTTTTATTTACATGTTTGTGTTTTCCCCCCATTTATTATTTCTCTTTGCGTTGAGTTCGGTTTCGAGGGCTTGAGATCCCGTCTGTTTGTTAACGTTCAAGTACCTCTGGGATTATTTGGATTCTCGTTGTCCAAAATAATTCCTTCGGACCCAACTTTTGATATATAATTTGTCATGTCTGTCCTGTTTCGGATACGTGGTGGATATTCCTTGTTTTGTTATCTTAGTTCGCCCGTCAGTTTATTTCTCGCTCTTAGCCGTTGTTCATATTTCAATTATGTATTCCCTGTCTTCTGTTTCTTCTATGCATGCACAACGTCCGTTTGTTGTAGGTTGCGCTTATACAGTGCTTCTCAAAAGTCCGCTCCCCCCCTCTTATTTTTGGAACGAGTATACATAAACAAGTGAAATTTGGAAACTGAATATTAAAGGTTGTAAACTTCCCTACTAGTGATGATAGATGACGAAATCGTCAAAGATGACGTCACAAGGCCATTGTGACCAATCATTTTAAATGGAACCCAACGGCAAGCGACACCTCTTTTGAAAGGTATCGAAAAAACCTAATCAATGATACTAATTTTATTTGTGTTTATGGCAGTTTTGGCAACTCGCTTTTAAAAAACGCAAAGCTGTGATGAATTGGATCAGTTTATACTAAAATTCAAAATTCAAGCTCCGCCTCTGGATAGTTGTTAAATAAGCTGACGATTTTGTTAGTCTCCCTAATTCGACGTTTTTGTAACTGTCCAAGTTTTTGTACATTTAATAATTTGTGTATTGTTGATCGAACGTTCAACTGTTTTAGCAGCTTTTGGTACTTTTGATATTTTTGTACATTTTAATAATTTGTTAAACTATTGTGAGCCGAACCTTCAAGTGCTTCAAGAAGCGAAATGGTACGTGCTTTAGGTGATAAAGTAGCAGCGATCCTAATTCTTGGTGAAACTGGACAAAATATTCATGCAGCAGAACGCATTTTCAATGAGAGGTTCCTGATCGCCCCGTTTCGTGGACTTATTTAAGGAAGATTCTCCGTAAGTTTGAAACAACGGGTAGTATTAATGATGCGAAACGATCTGGCAGACCGCAAATTTCTGATGAGAAAATATTGATATACTGGCAGAAGTAATAGTTAATCCTACTCCTTCAACAACTCACGTGGCATCTACCTGTGAAGTCAGTCGAAGTACAGTATACAGGGTATTGAAAAAATACAAATTTCATCCATACAAATCAAAAATGGTTTATCAACTCTCAGACGACGACCCAGACCGAAGACTAGAATTTTGTGAAAATATGGAAACCAAAATTAACCAACAGCCAGACTATGTCAAAACAATTTGTTTAAGTGACGAAAGTACTTTCTATCTAAATGGAAATGTAAATACACAGAATGTCACGTATTGGAGTGACGCAAATCCTCACCTGTTTCGTGAAACACATACCCAATTTCCCCAGAAGGTGAATGTTCGGGCAGGTATCCTGGGAAACCACATCGTTGGGCCTCTTTTTTTAAATACCAATTTAACTGGTGAGGTTTATCTGGAACTGTTGCAAAACGCAATAGAACCGTTAATCCTTGAAATTTTGGTAGATAATCCAGATGAATTCGGCAATTTGGAAATAACATTCCAACAGGATGGTGCTCCTCCACACTATTACGGCGCAGTGAGACGGTATTTGGATGAGGAGTATCGTGGTAGATGGATTGGACGACGAGGTTCAACGGAATGGCCAGCTCGATCACCAGACCTCACACCTTTGGATTTTTTTCTGTGGGGTTACCTTAAATCGAAGGTTCACGCCACTGAACCTGACAATATTGACAATTCAAAACAACGTATTGTTGCAGAATGTGAGGCTGTTTCCGCAGACACATTTGCAAAAGTACGAGAAGAGTTTAAAAATAGGATATTTCACTGTCAGGAAGTTAATGGAGGTCACTTCGAGCAATGTCTTTAAGTAGATACTGATTCTTAAATCTGTAATTAATATCATACTGAATAAAATTTAAATTTTAATGTTTACTAATGAGCCATTAAAACTGCCATAAACACCAACAAAATTAGTATCATTGAATAGGTTTTTTCGATACCTTTTAAAAAAGGTGTCGCTTGCCGTAGGGTTCCATTTAAAATTATTGGTCACAATGGCCTTGTGACGTCATCTTTGACGATTTCGTCATCTATCATCACTAGTAGGGAAGTTTACAACCTTTAATATTCAGTTTCCAAATTTCTCTTGTGTATGTATAATCGTTCCAAAAATAAGAGGGGGGGAGCGGACTTTTGAGAAGCACTGTATGATAAAGCTTATGCGGCTAGAGGCTAAAGATGTTTGGCAAGGTTGTGAGTCAGTAATCCTGAATCACAAAGTGGTATGTTGGCTTAGCTAGGGAATATCATAAATGCGCGGGATGTGTGAGTATTTCTTTGCATTAGTAGAAAGTTTTGCTGTCAATGAGCGTTTTGGTCTTCTTGTCGAGATCGGTTTTGGGGTACCGTATGATGTTCGATAGAATCTAATATTCTCTCATCTTCTCGACATTACATTGCCTATATCTACTAGGAGGATGATTATATCTGGGTTATCAAATTTTCGACACATCGCCTTTCAGCAGGTGAGACGTTGGGTCCAGAGTCTTTGGCGATGTTTCTGAGAAAGTGGGATATGCTACTTTTTATTTAATTGATATAATATTTCCAGTTTTGGGTGTGTCGAGAAAGTTGTGTCATAGGATCGTAGGGTTGAATATAATCATGGGTAGGGTAGTCGATTCTAATAATTTTTGTGTTTTTTCTCCTTAATTCTGATATAGCTATTTTTGATCAGCTTCGTAGCAAAGGGAATCCACCCAATTGATCCTTTTATTTTGAAGAAGAGCATATGCTGAAATGAAAGGAAGAAACGCCGTAACATACAGCTGTGAAATAGAGAGTCAAATAAATTAACTGAAAGGTTTCAAAGGAGCTTTGAGAAGAATACTAGAATGTAAAAAAATGGGAATTCAGAAAGTTGCCGTTAACTTGATAGAATATTTCAAAAACATTGAATTAGATGATAATACTTTTGAATTTTTACAACTTCCAAATGATTGAATTCATGCATATTCGGAAAACTGTAAAATCGGAAGGATATGATGGTGATAATATGACAATGAAAATCACGATTTTAATACTGCCCTACTGTATAGATGTAGTGAGGAATATTCTCAATAATTCATTGAATCACAGAGATTTTCTACAAATCTGCAAATCGGTGAATGATCTGCCGTCATCCAAAATATCCAATGCATCTGCTTCCAGCAATATAACACCAATATGTATCCTGCCGATATTTGCAATACTCTTCGAGAAAATTGTAGCTACTGAACTAATTGTATACTTAGATGAAAATGAAATCTTACCGGTGATTCAATAGAGATTTAGGAGAAATTTCAGTACCAATAGTGCCTTGTTGAAAGTGATATTGCCACTGCACAATTTCAGTTTTATTGGATCAAAGTAAAGCTTTGGACTCAATGAATTTTGAATTGGTAGTCGCAGTGGCGGATTTAGGTTCGATGCCATCCTAAGCCCCGTTTGATATGCCGCCCTTTTTGCTATATGAGGAAGTGATCATTAAAATTGAACGTCTAATTTTCAAATGTTTAAATTACTATGTGTTGAATTTCTATAATATGAATATAACTCTTTTTCAACTGGTTTGGTTGGGATTAGGATCAATGTTATTGAAGAAAAACTGTTGCTTTCTCGCCAACGTTTCAAACTTCGATAAATTCATCATCAGGGCTCAAACATTAGTTTTTATTGGTTTACATATATTTTTCTTATACAGTTTATATAACTTAAAATATGAATTATTAATTCCATTTTTTTTTATTTACACTTGTCACATTAATTTCTTCTTCCTGGCTTTGATCTATTATATCTTCATCAATTGCAAGGGCATTAAAAATATCTTTGCACTTACTTGCCCGCAAGTAGCTTTTAACTCTCTTCAGGGTGGAAAAAGATCTTTCTCCTCAACAATTTGTAGCCGGTATGCTTAAAAAAATCCGTAAAGCAATGCCTACATCAGGGTAAACATTTCGAAGATTCTGTGAATGCAATATATTGCATATATTTCGTGCAGAGTGCACATCTTCAGTATTTGCTTATGAATCTTTCATTCCCTAATGTTCTTCTAAATCGTCAGGATACTTATTGACTAGTTCATTTTCTTGATTTTTAATCTCGTTTGCATGAATTTCAGATGAATTATCAGTAGTAATATCTTAGGACATTGATAATAGACGAGATAATTTTATGACAATAAAATTTGTTCAATGTCCGAGGATTTTTTGACAAAAAAATTTATAACTCAACACAATGAAACATTCATTTATTTATTCAAAGTACAGTTAGTGAAAGTACAATTATTAAAATTTAACTTAACATTAGATTCGTTGATGTTCTCTACTATGGAAGATCTATTACCACGCATAATATTAATGATCTTGTTGTGGTGTTCTTGATCGAGATTTAAGTAATATTTTATAGAATTTTGATTGCTATGACCAGTAATTTTCAGCAATTGTTGTTTTTCTACACCACTTTCTGCCAATTCGCTAACAGCAGTTGATCTATTCGAGTGATTTGTTATCTTTTTGTCCTTTACATTCAAGCCAATTGCCTCAGCAGCAGATTTAGTCCATCCATTTATTGTATCTCTTCCAACAGGTACATTATCATACCATTTGTCAGTTTCATTTTTTCAGTGTTGATTTGGTTTGAGAACAATCGTGGTGAGGTAATATTGTCGCCTCGTTTTGATATCAGTTTATGAAAAAGACGTACAGGGCAGCTTTGTCTTCCACTATTGAAAACCAACCATTTACTACTTGTACAGCTTTTAGAACGACCTTGGCACGTTTTACTGAACACCGGATTGTATTCAATGCGATTTGTTAGAGTCATCGTTATTTTTCTCGATTTGAAAAAAATCCCCCAGACTACCTCTCCTTCTCGCCACGCTGATTCTACAGCAGCACTATGGTAAATTTTACGCATAAGACCTTCAGGAGTATTTTCATCCCATATCAATAAAATTTTGTTAACTTCAGACAAATTTAACGAAACTGAACTGGACTTGTAGTTTCTTCCTGATTGCATCGCGGACATCTCGGGCTGTTTTAAATACTATATTGTTAAACGGGTCAATCATAATATTATAGTCATTATAGTACTTTTCTTGTAAAAGTTTGCACGAAACGTTCCACATTGTCTTCACCGTTGCTTCTTTAAATTCGGTCCCGTCTTTCTTTCTCATATTGACCGCCCAATCTTTTAGTATCATCTAAGCTTCTATGTTCATTCAATTCATATTCTCGTTCGCAGCAAAATTCCATAAATATTGCCCAAATATATTTGTGACCGAGGTTGTATTTCTGGGAATTTTTTCTTTGATCAGCGCATTTATACTTTGAACATTCGCATTGCCAAGACGTGACATTCTGAAATTTTTTTGGAATGAAGTTGTCAAACTCAATCGTGTTGTCATAGTGATTTATAATTGCACTGAATGCAATTATTAGTGTAATGTTGACATGATTGGGTGAAATTGTTTCATATGACACAAAATGACAAAATTTGAATGGTTGTTAGAACTGTCAAAAACATGTCAGTGTAATGTTGACATGATTGGTTGGAATTGTTTCATTTGACACGAAATGACAAAATTTGAATGGTTGTTAGAACTATAAAAAAAAAACAGAGTAATTAAAGTTTAGATGAAGCTTTTCATATACATTTTTACGTCCGGCTAATTGTACACTCAAAGTATCCAAAGTAGGGTAATGAATATTTGTACGAAAATTTCCTTGCCCAGAAATAGGTGCTTTCATTTAGCCCCGACTCATCTGACCGATTTGCTTTTAAATCTCAATAATCGCATGCACGTTATAATTCCAGCTGATGCTCAGTTTAGGAAAAAAGGAAATACCGCGAAATATTGAAATAAAAATAACATAATTCATCGACAATAATTAATTCCCTTTTGTTACAAGCTTTTATTTAACTTGCCCCGTTCGTATGTCATTCGTTCTGTCATTCGTTTTGTCATTCGTTTTGTCAATCTTTCCGATTCAAAATTTGTAATGCATTTTTGGAGCACTTGCCGATATCTGATTGAGCTGAAATTTGTCAGGTGTTCATTATTTCGGTGACAATGCATTATGAAATTTTTGTTAGAGAAAAAACAAAATGGCGGCTCCAAGATGGCGGATGAGTTTTGTGATTATGTTCCGATTCAATTCAAAATTGGTATGTGGGGGTTTCCGGAGTCGGAGATTATGAAATTCACAAATTCAAGATGGCGGACGAGTTTTGTAATTATGGCCCAATGTCGGGGTTTTTGAGGTCGAAGATTATGAATTCAGTCGAATATCATTTAGTTTTATTTAAAATTCCTAAATTGAAGATGACAACTCCAAGATGGCGAATGAGTTAATCTTGGGATGGTCTCCTCATTGCAGGACTAGATAGTTCAGAACTTTCAGGAAAAAAAGGCCTCATAATAACGATGCTTTAACAAAAATGCATATATTAAAGCGTACTTAAGTACCAAAAAGCACAAAATAAAAAAAAAATTAAATGACAAGCTTTTATTTAAATGAACTAAAAAATAATTGTTTTTGATGTGTGACTTAGGTTATTCCGTGAGTTGTATATTCAAAAGCTTATCGCTTTTGTAATCAAACTGAAAACATTGCGCGACAAGCTTTTGAATCTATAACTCACGGAATAACCTACGTCACACATCCAAAACAATTATTTTTCAGTAAATTTTAATAAAGCCTTGTCATTAGAAATTTTTTTTATCAATTATTTTATTTTCACTCTACTTTATAAATCAGCAATACCTATAATTTTTTTTTAATAAAAAGTGAATGAGCATCATAAATCGTGCAATTTTTGATTCTACAAACTTTTTGGCAACCCGAAAATGTTGCCGCTCCTAAAATCATGCCGCCCTAGGCCCGGGCCTTGCGAACCTAGGAGTAAGTCCAACACGGGGTAGTAGTAGTACATTATATGAGTTTTAGTAGTCTTGTGCTGGTTTGTGGATTTAATTTAGGATTTCAGAGTAACATACTGACAACACATTACTCTTGTCCAATATTCCTAGTTACTTCTATTCTTTTTTTGTACATAATGGTAATTTCAGAGTTGATAATTACACAACGAAAAAATTTAAACTCATCTAGGTTAATGAATATTTTCTTATGGACCTTTTACCATAGTATTGCATATGAAAATACTTACTATATTTTCGTGAAAGACCAAGAGATTGAAAACTACAACAATATAGTGAGTATACAGTATCTCAAAAATTTCATTAATTTGCTCAGTAAGAAAAATGAAGCCGAATTCAGCGAACAAAAGTGGAATATTGTCCTGAATTGGGGATATTTCACGACCGACTAGGTACATATAGTTATACTAGGAGATAGGGAAATGGGGGGAGTTAAGAGAGTTAAGAAGCACACTAGCCCACTTATCAGTTGAAGAGTGTGGTTTTTGGAATTATTCTGCATTCAAGTAAGTAATAATTTTGTTCTATTCATTCGAAATTTATAACTACGGGAAGAGATCCATTATTTTGTTTTATTTCAAGTCTAATTCATTTCATTCTTGTATTTATTTTAAGAAATATTTTTCTATATTTTTCACAAAGTGTTCTCAATCAATAAAGGATCATAATCTACTTAGTTAGTCGTGAAATAACCCCAATTCACGACAATATAATCAATAAATTCAATACAAACGGGCAAAAATATCAACAGAACCTGAAGAGTGCTCAAAAACCAGTCTCGATTTTATTCCATCTTTTTAAAAGGAGAGACAAGATATCAACCCCCTCAAGGCCTTCAACTATGCCATTCGCGACCTTTAACAAAGCATAAATTACCAACTGATGTTGGCTGAATAACAATCACAAAATAACAAACTATTCTTTCAGGATGAATTCCAGAATCTTACCCAAAACCGGAGTTATTAAAATGGGATAATAATTGTCAAGTATAGACTTATCACCTTTTTTCCATAGTGGCAATATGAATTTGAAACAGCTAGGAAAGCAACCTGTAGTTATGCATGAGTTGAAAAGAAGTGTGAGTGGTTCTATGATTGAAACAATGATCCCTTTTATTATTTCGCCTAATAAGTCACATAAATCTGAATATTTCGATTTTTTTAATGTGTTCACTACCTCGAGTATTCCCAAAGGTAATATTGGTGCATGAAAAAAAGAGTTACATGACGTTGAAATGGAAGTCTCAGTCGTAAGAAATAAAAATATTACATTTTCTGCAACATTCGCAAAAAAATGGTGAAGCTCTGAATCGGTACATCAGGTTATCTTGTTTATTATTGAGTTCGTGATATATTTTTTGTCAGCTAGTTTTTTCACTGATTCCAAAATGTGTTTATTTATAAGATGTTTTTTGGCTTTATTCAACTGATTTCTGTAGTGTTTACGATGAACTGGGTAGGCATCAAATGGTTTTTATGCGGGAAAAGTTCTTACTGATTTCTCGCAGAAAATTGAACCACCTCTCTGGGATTACATTTGTTCATGAACTTTTTTCTTAGGAAAACATTCTTTCCCGTTGTTGATCAGAATGTCTAGAAATATGTTGGCATAATTCATGTCATTGATATCTACAGTACAAGAAAAAATTCCCAACGAGAATTTTAGCTATAATATATTGTATTCATTAATTTACTTGGATCACAATATTAAAATGTATGATCATGTATTGTCCGTAATGATCAGATAAATATGGCACCAACATTTCCGTTTCAATGAATCGTTTTCGAGATTTGTCAGAATGTCTATACATGACGAATAGTGTGATGAGACTAGTTGTATGTATAGTTATGTACATATTGCATGAATTATCCGTACAAATAAGTTCATCTCGTTCTGTGGAATTTTATTTAAAATTCATATTGAAACTCTACCTCAAACAAAAATCTTAGTATATTTCACTAACATATTCTCTAAATTATGCATGAGAAATTCAAAGCCTTCTAGGCCTGACCTAAAGGATTATATTAGTTTGAAAGAAGTAATCAAAACGCAGCCGTGTATGTTGCTGCCATCATTCTACGCTTTACCTAATTCAATTGCTAGTTTGTTTGGCGCCGACTCAAAATCAGTTACTCACATTAGTTTAGGAGCTCAATTATCATTTAGACTAAGAAGGTTTATTTTATTTTTTGCTTTTCAGTTGATTTTTTCGTCGGTTTAATTTTTTGTCAAAAAGTTTTTTGTTGTGTTTCGATTATTTCATCTAATATTTATTTATCTTAATTGAGTAGAGAAATCAAGATTAAATTATTTATCAATAAAGAACATCCTGTATAGGAATTCAGAACGGAAATGAAATATGACAGATGCCAATGATTTTGAAAAGAGATGAAATATGAGTTTTCAGAACTGAAAGAAAGAAAATACTGTCATTAAGAAGATTCAAATCAATTGTATAATGTTTGGAGAAAATATTTTGAATAAAAAATGTACCATAGTGTAATCAAGTGAAAAGTGTTGTGCCTGCAATGCCAAAAGTGGAATATTATAAAATTAGAGGATGTGATTGGATAGTTTGAAAAAGGAGACGGATATTGAAAAAAATGAATAGAGAGGATGCAAAAAAAATTGAGGAAAGAGGCTTTTGAAATTTTAATATCGTATAATATTGAGAAAAAACTGATAAATTTACCATATAATTGATATAAGTACGTCGAGACAAAGCCCAATCAAAACTCAAGTAAAAAGAAAGTGAAGTCTCCAGATAAGAGACATACCGATGCCGTTGTTTCTGCCAACATTGCAAACACCACCACAAATCAACCAGAGTTAAATCCACCAGGACACTTGAAGTGAGAGGAAATATTCCATTACAAGAAGATCACAAATATTTCCCTGAAAACATACATGAACAAAGTGAGATTTCTATCCAGACTATCAATAATTATTTCAAATCTTTCCAAAGTTTGGTTTAGAACTCTAATTTAATTTTTTATCAAGAAACGGACTTTTAATGATTCATAATGAAATTTAATTTAATAACTTTGAATTGCTTATGAAATAGTATAAGGTAGTTTGCTCCTAGTGGTAGGTAGAAATTAATTGAATTTTGAATACTGAGACAAAATATGAAATCCAAACATTTCTATTGTAGTCTAATCAACAACTTCAAAAACGTGTTAAATAGATATAAAGCCCTAAAAATATGAGCGATAGCTCATTCGATTCGGAATGACGTCTAGAAAAATGTTTTTAAGGGTTTATCAGCACGTAAAAAATTGCGATTGTTATTAACAAAATAAGATTTAAAAAAAAAGTTTTTCGTTTTTCGTTTTTCGTTAATAATTTCTAAAATAATGATATTTAAGGAATTATGAAAGAAGATCCTGAAAGAGGAGGAAATTTTCAATAAAAAAGGAACTCTATCTCTATTATTTATAAAAAAAATTTAACGCTGAAAATAGGGCTCCGCGAGGTTGTTACGGCATAGGCGCACCGTCTAAAAAGCCGTTATATCACCTAAAATAATTTTTTTATAGTATTAAATAACAATTTTAAAATTTGAATAAATTATGGTGTAATCTAGACACTTGAACGAAAAAAACCTTGGTAAAAAAATTTTCTTGTCGATTTTTCAAAAAGTTACACCATTGTTCATTAACTAATTTTTTTCCAATCTCTGTTTTTATAAATTACGACATAAAAGTTTAAATAATTGGTCTATAAAACTTTCGCTTCGTGGTGCTCTTTTCATTCAGGTACTTAATAAAGCAATGCAAAAAATTTTGTTAATTATAATTTTTTTAAATTAACAAAAAATTAAATTTGCAAAAAATGTTCTAATAATATCTTATTATTGCTGTTTTTGCATCTAATATAGGTATTAATTAACATTGGAAAAAAATATTTTACGTAATTTGTTAAGAAATTGGTTATAAACAAACAGACTATTTTGGGATTTTTTCAACATTTTTGTACCATCTTATTGCATAGGTAAAATTATGATATGAAAAAAAAATTTTTTTTTTTTTTTTTTTTTTTTTTTTTTTTTTCTAAACTTTTTTACAAATTTTTTTTGTTATTTTTTGAAGTTTTCGAAAAAAAATATAACGGTTAATATTATTTGTTTATAACAAATTGTTAGGTTAATAAACAATGAAATTGTTTATAAAAAAAATTATTCCTCTGTTAATTCATTGAAAAAGGGCAATGATGATTTTTAAGAATAAAATAATTTCAAAAAAAAAAAAAAAAAAAAATTTTTTTTTTTTTTAATTAAATCAAAATTTTACTTATGAATAAATAGTAAAATTATTAAATAAAATATTTTTTTTTAAACAATTTCTTAACAAATGACGTAAACATTTTTTTTCCAATGTTAATTAATACCTATATTGGTTGCAAAAACAGCAATAATAAGATATTATTAGAAAAAAATTTGTTGTTAACATTTTTTAAAAAATTAAAAAATAAACTTTAATAATTTTTTCTTGCATTGCTTTATTGAGTACCTAAATGAAAAGAGCTCCACGAAGCGAAAATTTTATAGACCAATTATTTAAACTTTTATAAAAACAGAGATTGGAAAAACATTAGTTAATTAACAATGATGTAACTTTTTGAAAAATCGACATGAAATTTTTTTTCATCGAGGTTTTTTTCGTTCAAGTGTCTAGATTACATCATGATTTATTCAAATTTTTAAATTGTTATTTAATACTATAAAAAAATTATTTTAGGTGATATAACGGCTTTTTAGACGGTGCGCCTATGCCGTAACGACCTCGCGGAGCCCTAATTCCTTAAATATCATTATTTTAGAAATTATTAACGAAAAACGAAATACCTTCTTTTTTTAATCTTATTTTGTAAATAACAATCGCAAGTTTTTACGTGCTAATAAACCCTTAAAAACATTTTTCTAGACGTCATTCCGAATCGAATGAGCTATCGCTCATATTTTTATGAACTTTATATCTATTTAACACGTTTTTGAACTTGTTGATTAGAATTAATTGAATTTTGAATACTGAGACAAAATATGAAATCCAAACATTTCTATTGAGTGAATTCTATTAGATAAAACTACATTATCGTTTTCTGTGTATATTATATTTATTCATCAATACATAAAAAAAAGAAAATAGTATTATATTGACATCCAGCAGAGAAGAAAGCCCAGCTGCAACCCTCTTGAGATTAAGGCGATCACCTCTGCATAGGCGTCACCGACTGAGTTAGTAAACGTAAAGTGAGAAGGTAATAACTAAAAGAAAGAGATAGTTTGATTTGTTGAAAATATAAACAGGATGTTCATAAAATCAGATAGAGGAATCATCTGCGACTGAAAGATAAACCTTAGTCACTATCTTCCATCGTCAAAATAACCTCTTGTGGGGTATTCATGTTGAAAAGGGAAACATTCTCAATTAAATATTGATAGATATATTTTTCTGTTAATTGAAAAATCCACGATTAAAATGAAGTTATTTTTTTGTGAATGTCTAACAGAAAACAACTACTTCCCTGGCTAAAGCCACGCTAGACATTGAACTACATCTGATAGATATTCACAAAAAAATAACTTCATTTTAATCGTGGATTTTTCAATTCACAGAAAAATCTATCTATCAATATTCAATTGAGAATGTTTCCCTTTTCAAAAGAGATAGCATTTTCATATTGAAACCAATATTAATATCACAATTCCAATAATATCACAACATATCAAAATCATAACAATAATGGTTGTGTGTGCGGGAGTATCCATATTCAGTTGGAGATACGTTATTTTGCACGACCTGTCTCCCAATAGATCCATATGGAAATAATTCTCAATTACATATCGCTGCTAATCGTTTTTTGTGATTCGCCAAAAAAATATACCGTTAATGTTAATAACCTAATTGAGGTTTATGGTACACACAGGAAAGGATATGTTATGCCCGCCTTTCCTCTCTGGACCTTTTTTATTTTGATGTATAATTATTGAAGACATTAATATCCATTAGACACGCTCTTCAGTCCGAAATGAATGTGCGATATGTGTTCTGAAAAAATGAATTGATAATTGTTGAAATACGGATGTTTCTGAAAATAAATTATCGTTGACAAATAATAAATAACCTGCGAAGGCAGTAAAGGAACTTATTTGTGGAAAAACAAATTTATTCTAAATGATAAATTATTTTTCGAATAGTATATATTACGAATAACTAATTACATTATGGACAGAATGTTCCTACATGGAAGAATTTAGTTATTTACTTACAACCCCGTTAACAGGTAATTTGATGGCAAATTATACGGTTTTACAACATCACATTAGAGGATAATAAACTTTCTTTGCAGAAGTGAATAGATAGCGTTGGTGACCAAATTGATAAGAAAAAACAATAGCATGAAGGGTTTTTTTGATTGGAAATGAACGCAAAGGGATATACCCGGACAGCGACCATTGGAAGGGGGCGGGAATAAAGAAAGGAAATTATTGTGGCCCCTCTTTTTGAAGAGCTGTAGGTTATAGTTTTCTGGGAAAATTTGTTTCGGGAGCTTGCACCAATCCATACCAGCCCTGTAAAATAATGATTGTTGATGGAGAGTGGTCCTTGCTGCGTCAATCTTGACACACCGATCAGCGTGCCGAATTCTTCGGTCGAATGTGGCCAGTGGTGGTATGAGATATTTTATTTCTCTGGAGCATCTGCCGTGAAAATATTTGTAGAATAATCTCAGGTCTGCAACTTTTCTTCTAGGTCTAGTGGGTGGAGAGTATCTGTGATGGTTGGATTGTTCATCAACCGAATGTCCCTTTTCTGTATGGAATCTAGAAGTCGAAGCGAATGCTCTGGTGCCGAACCTCATATGTGTGAGCGAAACTCCGGCAGAGGTCGGATTTGAGCCTTGTACGTCGTCAGGAGTTGGTCAGGGGTAAATAACTTTCTAGCTCTCCATAGAAAACCCAGCCTCTGGCCTGCTTCTTTAGCGATGTCAGCAACATGGTCATGTCAAGACATGTTATTGGACACCGTGGCTTCCAAAATCGAGATGGAGGGGCTTGATTCAAGGGTGTTTCCGGACATTGTGATGGAATGATTTGAGGAGTTGACTTTCTTGGAAAACGTGGTGCATTGTGTTTCTTGGGCGTTGAACTGAACAATATTGTTGGTTCCTCATTCGACGATGGCTTCAAGATCTCTAGTGGTGGAGTCAACCTGCTCCTGCCTGAATTCCTTTGTGTCGTTCACCGAAAGTGGTCGATAGGATGTAAAAGTCGAGACAAGTGTGACATCGTCTGCGAAGCTGTAGATGGGTGCCGTGGTGATCTTCGAGGTCATTGATGTGTAGATGAAACAGGGTGGGGGGACAGGATGTTCCCTGTGGGACCCCGGCATTGGTTGTCATCGCATCGGAGAAAACACTGTCAATCGCCACATGAAGGGAGCGATCTTGCATGAAGCTCATGAGCCACTGGCGCAGTTCGGTTGGGAGACCGTAGGCGGATAATTTGCTCAATAATGCCTGGTTCGGTCGAAGACTTTAGGTATATCTAAGGGTATTGCTCGGGATTCTCCAAATTTCTCGACAGTGCTTATCCAGAGCTGAGTGACATATGCCAGTAAATTTCCAGTGGACCCAAGTTGACAGAATCCATATTGTCTGTCGTGAATTATCTCAAATTTCTCCAGATATTTGATGGAATCTATGTTGATCGCTTTCTCCATTACTTTGGATATGGCAGAGAGTAGTGCAATAGGGCGATAATTCGCAGTAATGGTCTCCTTTTCCTTCTTTGGGATAGGTTGGACTCTAGCGTTCTTCCACATGGACGGAAATATCGCTTTGTTGTATGATAGCTCAAAGAGTCCACATAGAACTGGGGTGAGCTCTTGAGCACATTTCTTCTGAATTCCATCTGGTCCTGTTGCTTTATTAGAGTCAAGATTTTGTAGGATTCGCTTGATAGTGCCGGAGCGGAAAGCGACCTCAGGCTTGATGAGATTATTCTAGGTATCGTTGGGCGCTGCTTCCCAATGGTATCGAGGGTTGAGTTAGAACTAAACATATGAGCCAGCAAATCCACTTTTTCCTTGGAAGACACAGCCGTCAGGCCGTTGGACCTCTCGAGTGGTGGTAGAGAAAAAGATGTAAAATTCTTATATATGGCCTTGGCCAGAGACACAGAAACTCTTTGATCCAGGAGGGGCATTGACGAGCTTATTACATATTCTCGTGTCATGAGATTCTTTGGTAGAGTCAATCGTTCTATTCCTCCGCACCGCAAGGTTGTATTCTTGGTTGAACCAGGGCTTGAAATTGGAGATCCGTTTCGAACCATGGGGGCTATAAGAGTACATGCCTAGCCTGATGATTTCAGTGACAGATTCTGCACAAGTAGAAGGGTCTTGTGAGCGGAATCAGACATCTTTCCATGGAAAGGATAGGTAAAAGTCCGTTCATCTCATTTTGCTGATCTATAATGCCAGACAATAGAGGTTCCAGACCCGACTTTGGGCGATATTGTTTGTTGGGATGTTGCTGAGATGAGTTTATGATCGGATTTCCCGAGTGAGGAGGATATGGAGAGTTGGTATTGGGCGGGATGTGGCGTGAGGAAAAGATCAAGAATGTTGGCTTGATGGGTGGGGTTGTCGGATATGCGGGTTGATTTTTCTACTAGCTGGGATACGTTGTGGCTTAACCCAAAGTTATCGGCTTGTCGGTGCGGTTGGATCTCAGCCAGTTCGCGTTGTGGACGTTGAAATCACCCAAAAATATAACTTCTGCGTTAGTTTGCAACAGCTCCAGTGTGGCGGAGAGATGATGGAATAGGTTGACGTAAGGAGGGTGGGTAGGGGTAAGATACAGGCAGCAGAGAAATTTTGTTGACTCTTCAAGAGTTAGCTCAAACCACAAAACCTATAGACCGTCCATTGGTTCTGAGTGCTTCTGTCTACAGAAGGAAAGATCGCTGCGAGTGTAGACACAGAGACCGATTTTGAATTTCAATCTCGTTTCGAGTTCGGAACTAGGACACTAGAGGTGGGTGTTGTTGGAGGAAAGTTTGATTTGTGTCTCTGTTAGAGCCAGCAAATAAGACCTGTTAGTTTGCAGGTGGTAGTGTAATGAATCCAATAATAAAACTAAGACAGTATGAAATATCGTTAACTCGACCAAAGGCAAGCGTAATTTGGGTAAAATCGAAGCAATTTGTTATAACGGTGTAACAATGACACAACCAAATATCATGGCCGCCACTTCCGGAAACTATTTGTCAACCGTAATCAACGAGAAAATCACTCACCACTTCGGCTCAGAACGATCGTTCAATTGTACTACAGAGCGAGCCATACGTAATTATATTTTCTTTGTCAAAAATGAAATCATTGAAATAATTAATCAATTGCCCAATAAGAGGTCCACTGGCCCTGATGAAATTCCTGTATCGGTAATAAAACCAAGTAGTTCCATTATCGCACCCATTTTATGTTCCATAATCAATACATCGATCACACAAGGAAAGTTCCCATCTGTTCTCAAATCAGCTTCAGTGATACTGATACATAAGAGGAACGATCCAAGAAATGTTGAAAACTATAGGCCCATCGCTCTTCTGAGCATTTTTTAAAAAATTATAGAAAAAGTAGTTGCAAAAAGAATTACTCGGTTTCTCGAAACTTTCAATTTTTTCAGTGATAGCCAACACGGCTTTAGAACCGGTCTCTCAACAGAAACAGGGACTATACAGTGCGTTCAACATATCACAGACAAAATAGACGTAGGGGAAAACGTAGTATCAATTATGTTTGATCTCGCACGGGCTTTCGACACCGTTGAGAGCTCCTTCGTATCAAAGAAGCTATATCAACTAGGAGTTCGGGGCTCCATAAATAATTGGTTGACTTCATTTTTAGAACGCAGAAAATTCATGGTAAAAATTGATGAAGTCACCTCGGACGAATTTGAAAACGATGTCAAGGAAGCATCCTTGGGCCCTTAATTTTCTTGATTTTTATTAACGATCTTGCACATCATATAACTGGGAAAAAAGTCTTGATGTATGCTGATGACACCTGCATAATTGTTTCGGATGCATCGCAAAAAACAGTACAACACAAAATCGACACTATACTATCAGAATTCAAAGATTGGTGCTCCAAAAATAGGCTCATTATAAACCACAACAAAACAGTGTGCATTGAGTTCTACAATAAATACAGAACACCAACAATCCCACATATCTCATTTGAGGGGCGTTCAGTTGAACTATCCAAAAACACTAAATTTCTAGGCACACAGATAGATGCAATATTTCTTGGGAAAAACAATTTGATAGCATATGTAGTAAGCTACACAAATGCTACTATGTAATATTGACTTTGAAAAATATGTTCGATTTAGAATCTCTATTGAAAGTGTACTATGCTCTTGCTTATTCGGCCATATCATACAGTATCGTTGTATGGGGCCAAGCCTCTGAAACGAAACGAGTATTTATTTACCAAAAACGAATCATTCGGAGTATTTTCGGACTGTCATACAAAACCTCTTGCAGAGATACTTTTATAAATTATGGTATTCTCACAGTACCATCTATTTATATTTATATATATATATATATATATATATATATATATATATATATATATATATATATATATATATATATATATATATATATATTTATATATATATATATATATTTATATATATATATATTTATATATATATATATAATGAAATTGTTGTCATTCATTTATAACAACAAAAACTGTGAAGTAATCATGTAAGCTTTGGTCGTCATGGAGACAGATGTCAATAAGGAAGTAGACAAGCAGGTACCAATGTACTAACAAGAATGAAGGTTTACTTCTCAAGTATTATTATTTTACATGGTGTCAGAAGTGAACTACAATAATCGTAGATTTGAGATAGAAAAATAGTAATATGGAACCAATTTTTCGGCCACCGAAACCTCTAACGTTCGAAGGGAACCTAGCTGAAAACTGGATATTATGGAAGCAACAGTTCAATTTGTTCATGAAAGCTTCAAGCAAAGATGGAACCGATGTGAAAGAAGACATTAGAGTTGCAATTTTCCTCAGTGCCATTGGTGGAGAGGGTCTGAAAGTTTTCAATTCACTGAAGCTGAATAGTGAAACAATCAATCCGGTGGATTTGCTCAAAGAATTCGAGAACTATTGTTAACCAAGAGCAAATATTGTGTATGAAAGATTCGTATTCAGAAATATAATACAGAAAGAAGGACAAGCATTCGATAGTTACCTCACCGAACTGAAGAATTCCATTCCTAAATGTGTATTTGGGGATCAGGAGTTAAGCATAATAAGAGATCAAGTTATAGTCGGAATTAGAGATTTGCATGTGAAAGAAGTTCTCCTACGAGATGGAAATATAACCCTGGAAAAAGTTTCCGAATATTGTCGAGCAGTAGAAGTCAGCAAGCAACAAATAGAAGAATTTCAACGTGAAGCAAGTGTGAATATCAACGTAGTCAAAAGAAAATCTGTCAAAAGAGATGTCATCGATAATTGCAATTTTTGTGGTTACTCGCATAGAATTAGGAATTGTCCAGCGTTTGGTAAAGAATGTGGATTTTGTAAGAAGAAGGGGCATTTTGTCAAGAAATCTTTAGAATTTTCGAAAAACAAAAAGAATATTCTCGCGATACAGGAATATGAGTCGGAACCTGACGATCATGATTGCATGGAGGATCCCAATGAACATAATTCTATTGATTAATACGTGAGTGAAGTTAGGAAAACACAAATTGAGCGTCAACAAGTCTGATATGAGTATATCATCGTCAATGGTTTGAAAATCAAGATAAAATTAGATAGTGGAGCAGAAATAAATTGTTTACCATTAAACATTTTCTCGAAACTCCAAGATGTAAATATACAACCAACAAATATCATGATTTTAGGGTTTGGAAACAATAGTTCGAAAATTAAACCTTTAGGTATTGCTAAATTGAATTGTATTATAAAAGAGGTCAGGAAAATTGTTGAATTTCTAGTAGTTGATGTTGATTCCGAACCGATTCTAGGATTAAGTGACTGTGTTAATTTTGCACTCATCAAGAGAATAGATATTCTGAATTATTCATTTAAGTCTGAAAATGATTTATTCAGTCATTATTCCGATTTATTTACTGGGACAGGAAATTTTCCTGGAACATATCATATACATATCAAATATGATGCCATTCCAGTAGTGAATCCCCCCCGACGAATCCCTCACGCCCTGTTAGAAAAACTGAAAAAAACACTGGAAAGATTGGAAGGAAGTGGTATAATTTCAAGAATCGATAAACCAACCAATTGGGTACACAACTTAGTAATAAGGGAAAAAATGAATGGTGAGTTGCGCTTATGTCTGGATCCGAAGGACTTGAATAGTGCTGTTAGAAGGGAATTATATCTCATCCCTAAACCAGAAGATATAATCGCACAATTGACAGGTATGGCAGTTTTTTCAGTTTTTGACATGAAAGAAGGGTTCTGGCACATGAAGCTAGACGATGAAAGTGCAGATTTATGTACTTTCAATGCACCATTTGCGCGATATCGTTTTAACCGGCTTCCATTTGGGATTTCATCAGCCCCCGAAGTTTTTCAGCGAAAAAACATGGAAATTTTTGGGGATCTACCGGGTGTTTCCATTTATTTTGATGATATAGTCATCTGTGGCAAGAATGAACTTGAACACGATCAAAATCTAATCAATTTTCTAGAAAGGGCAGAACAATTCGGAGTCAAACTCAATAAAAACAAAATTCAGTTTAAAGTTTGTCAAGTCAGGTATTGCGGACATGTAATTTCAAAAAATGGGGTTAAGTTAGATGACAAATATATCAAAGCTGTTACATTTCTTGAATATCCATCCGACAAAAATCTTTGGAAAGATTCCTGGGGTTTTTGAAATATCTAACAAAATTCATTCCCAATTTATTACGAATAACTGCCCCTCTTCGAGATCTATTAAAAAAAGATGCTGTTTTTAAATTCGATAAAATACATAAGAAAACTGTTGATAAAATTAAACGGATAGTAACAAAAGCTCCTGATTTGAAAATTTTTAATAGTAAGGAGCCGATGGTCATACAAACGGATGCATCACAAAATGGTCTAGGTTCTTGTCTCTTACAAAGCGGATAACCTATTGCATTTGCTTCGAGAAGTCTGACAGACTATGAAAAACGGTATGCCCAGATTGAAGAAGAAATGCTTAGTATACAATTTGTCTGTGAAAAATTTCATTTCTATATATATGGACATGAAGTGATGGTTCATACAGATCATAAACCTCTTGAATCCATCTTTAAAAAAAATATCAGTCAACTTACCTGTAGACTTCAAATGAAAACTTTAAAATACTCTCTGAATGTGATATATTTGAAAGGTTCGCTTATGTATATTGCCGATTTTCTATCTAGAGCCCCCTTGCCAGAAACTGGTGAAAACGAAATAGACGATGAGGACAAAATTGTACACTTAGCATCCAAATATATTCCAATGTCAGACGAACGAAAATCAGAGTTCCAATCAGAGACACAAAAATATGCCATTTTAAAAAAGGTGTTTGAATTCACCGAAAAGGGTTGGCCACGGAAAAAATTAGATATTGAGCTAGAAAATTTCAGGAAAATTAGTAATGATATTTCTATAGGCGAAAAACTACTTTTTGTGAATGACAAGTTGATTGTTCCTTCTTCATTGAAACAAAAAATTTGTCTTTACTCCATGAAAATCATTTTGGAGAAAATAAAACCAAAGCTAGAGCAAGAAGTGTTTTTTATTGGCCTAAAATGTCAAGTGAAATTGCTTCATTGGTTGAAAATTGTAAAGTCTGCGAAAGATACGCCAGAAATAATGCAAGCGAACCTCTATTACAACCCCAGGTTCCATCAAGGCCATGGGAAAGAGTTGCAGGGGATATAAGGTTTTATGGGAATAATGACTATATGGTTGTGATAGATGCTTATAGTAAGTGGCTTGAAATTCGTAAATTGAGGTCGAAACGGTCCTCGGATATAATTTCAGTACTCAAGGAAATTTTTTGTTCACAAGGTATTCCAGACGTATTCTGTTCTGATAATATGCCTTTCAATAGTATCGAATTTCTGAGTTTTGCGAGTAAATGGCAATTTAGGACAATCACTTCAAGTCTTACATACCCTCAATCAAATGGCTTGGCTGAAAAAGCTCTTGGCATAGCAAAATCGATTTTTTGAAAAAGCAAAGACCTTTATGCGGGTCTGCTAGAATATAGGAATTCACCAATTGTATCTATAGGACTTTCGCCTAGCCAACTTCTCAATATCCGAAGATTACGGGATAAGTTACCAGTTCATTCCGGGTTGTTAAAACAGGAAGGGGTGAACACCGAGGAAGTCAGAAGAAAACTGATGAAGAATCAACATGTTCAGAAGTGCTATTATGACAAGAAAGGAGTTAAGAATTTGCCCGAAGTGAAAGAAGGTGATAAAATCGTTATTAGGAAAGATGGAATATGGAAACCCGGAACAGTGATTGGTGAACATCAAAGTCCAAGATCATATATAGTGGAAGATGACTCAGGAAAAATACTAAGAAGAAACAGAAAACTACTTAAAACCTCATCTTCCGATTCTAGTAAACCATCTGATGAAAGTTCTGAGGGCTCCGGAAGATCTGAAGGAAGGGTATCTAGAACGATTAGGAAACCTGTCAGATTTGATGATTATATTTTGAGTTGGATTGATGTTCAGTAAAATTCATTAATTGATATTGAATGATTCAGTTCGAATAATCTGCTTTCATGTTGTCCTAATTTTGTTTTTTTTTATGTTGTCCCAATTTGGTTTTTAGTTGTATTTTTTTCATTTGTTTCTGTTCAGCATTTTCATTTGTGGAAGGATGTGAAGTAATCATGTAAGCTTTGGTCGTCATGGAGACAGATGTCAATAAGGAAGTAGACAAGCAGGTACCAATGTACTAACAAGAATAAAGGTTTACTTCTCAAGTATTATTATTGATAAACACAGCGATACACACGGATATAATACGAGAAATAAAAACAATATATTAGTAAAAATGGCAGAACACTCTTTCCAAAAAAAGGCCGATTACTGCGGGTAGTCGCTTCTTCAATAAACTTCCTTCTTCCTTGAAGAGCTCGAAATGCGTAGAGGTTTTCAAATGCCGTCTCAAAAAACTTCTAATAAAGGAATGCTTTCACACAGTAGAACAGTTCGAAAACTACATCAATGGTAATTAAATCATATATTTCATCTCGGTTTTTACTTTTTTGTTCTTCCTAAACATGAATGTTCTGTATTGTCATTTTTAAATTTTTTATCGATTTATTACTTCATCTTCATACAAAGATGTTTTTTTTTGTGACTCGTCCAATCTGTTTTTTGTAAATAGGAAACGGACTCAATAAAATTTGATTTGATTTGATTTGATTTGAATTGATGTTGAGTTGAGTTGAGGCCTCGAATATCACAGAAATCTATTCGAAAGTTGCTTTTGGGGGAATAATTAGCAACCGCAGTGGGATGATTCATTCTATTTTCATGAAAAAAGTGGTAGATGTATGAACTATCTTCAAGAGAAATTTCTGCACCAGGATGGTCAGTTAACCTCGATGGACTGTGGCCTCGGCCATCCCCCCGAATACACGAGCTCGGGACCCCTCCAGTCGCGAGCTGGCAGAACAGGAGCATCGAGATACAATTGATGTGGCAGCCTCCCAGAGCGTTACCAATGGGTTGGGGCCACTGTACTACTTGGCGGCCAGCCTGCGGAACTGTTTTGATGCTGTATTTTTTTATTTCGTTGTGATCTTCAAGAGGGCTGAAACAGCAACCCCTATTCCATTTTTACCAGAACTTTTCAACGAAACAAAATTTCTCAATTTATATGTGTTGAAAAGAACGATTCATTGCAAAACTTTTTTAACTCTTGTTTGTGTCCATAAAAGCAATAGTTTCCTAATAAAAAAATAAAATACAGAATTGTGTGATGAGGTTGAGGATAGATCTCTGCATAGAGCCGTCTAGCTTCCATAGAATTTCCATTGACCCGACCATACATAAAAAAATGCTGTAAAGGGGTCTTCTCCCCCTACTATCAAACTTTGGCGCTTTTCACTGTTCTCGGTCTTACCTCGGGCGCCACCTTTTGATTTATAGTGAAAAAGGCCACTTTTGCTCCGGGCAGTCTCAGTGAAGAAAGACACTCCAGGGGTCAATATAGTCGTGACACTGTAACAGGGCCAGCAAGGCAGGCTTTAATTGCCTTTAACTGGGTTTCGGACCTGGGTGGCGACTGCGCACTAGATGTTTAAATTCTACTCAAGATAGTAAATAAAAGAATACTAAAAACAGGATAAACAGGTATATTAAAAATAAAGAAATACAGGAAGGGCGGCTGACGGCGGCCTCAAGTTATCACAACAAATAAACACATGGCAAGCACTATATACAGAGAAAGCGGGGAAGGTGTTTTCAAGCAAGCGGGGTAAACTTAGCAACCAAAAGCTCTTGCGGTGGGGATGGATTATCGTACGGACTCGTATGTAGAAATTACCAGCGCAGCATTGAAATGCATATGTGCCTCTTGCAATCATGCGCACATCGCATCTGTGGTACTTACAAACATTTCCTGATGTCTTTCACCTGATACAACATATTAACCCAAACTCCGATCTCACTGCTTCGGCAAGGCCCGGGACGGTCGTGGACTGCTTCGGTCTTTGGCTCACACTCTGGATACTAGTCGGACGCGTGACTGCTTCTGCTGGGCTCGGCAAGCTACTAAATCTTTGAAATATGGCGAAACGGAACTACAGCCGGCTTCCTCCTCTTTTCGGAATACTTCGACCGACTTATATGCGCGCGCCGTTTTGTGGACAATTGCGATACAAATTATACTTTCATAGAATAATTACCCAGCTTGTAAAATCCTTCGTGCTGTGACGTCAGCTTGCGGCGTGCGCCTCTGTCTCGACTCAACTGTTCTCGGTGGCTTCTATCGGATGACTCCCTGTCCTCCGCTCACTGCTTGTGAAATTCTCCTAAGTGGAAATCCTCGTGATGTGACGTCAGTCGGATGACGTCACCTCGGTAGCGTGTGCCTTTGGCTCGACTGGACTGCTGTCTGGGGCTTCTATCGGATGACTGAATTCTCTTGTGGGCGTTTGAACATAGCCAAGCTTGCTCGATCAAAATGTGTTCTCGAGAGTCGATAGCCGGCGCAGGTTATATTCGTGCGTGCTATTCAGCTACGCCTCGCGGTGTAAGCGTGATTTCCGGAAGGCGTTTAGTCTGTTTATTAGGATAGATGTAATCCACGGATTTATCACGAACACGAATGGTATTTCTAGACCTATTATTACTGTCAAGAGGATTTTAATTCCTTACAGGGAGCTTTTGGCTGATAATATAGCGGGGAAATAGTAACTTCGTTACAATGCATAACGGCCATTTCAGCGTTAGTGTAATTATTCCTATTGAGGATTCAAAAGACACAATTGAACTTTCAACTACCACATAGAAATCAAAGCGACTTGATAGCCACCTACTAGATTTTTTTCGATTTTAAAATACAACGATTGAAGTCACAAGTTTTGCAAACAAAACGTGACAGCCACCTACTAGATTTTTTCGATTCCATTTACAGAAGATCCGTTCATACACAATGTTGTATTTAATTTTTTTACTAGGAAACCATTGCTTTTACGAACACAACACAAGAGTAATGAAAGTTTTGCAATGAATCGTTCTTTCCAACACATGTTTTCAAATTGGGAAATTTTGTTTTGGTTAAAAGTTCTGGTACAAAATGGAATAGGGGTTGCATGTTTCACCCCCTTTAAAAGATCGCAACAAAATTAAAAAAATATTCATAGGTAGCCTTTCTATTGGTCTTCACAGAATGCCATTTCTTCAACTTTTCAGCAGTTTGAAGAAAAAAATACTATTTTTTTCTTATTTTTGGAAGTGTGTTACTTTTCAAGGAAAGGCCTGAGAACTTTTGTTTACATGAGAGACCTGCTTTGATTTTCGACAAGGAATCACTCTCTGAAAACTTTTGCACCTATTTGGTTACACCTTGTATATTACCTGAAGCTTGTTACGATATATCTGTTACATTTCTCATTGATATGTTCAGAGATACAGAATAATTAGGAATAGCTCAAGTTGATCTGCGATCAAGCTATCTTGTGTTCTAAAACTTGTCAGTGATTGTACAATGGAGTAGAATTTGTTCATGTTGAAATAACTAACTAATTAGAGCATTTTCCTTTCTTCTGCGAAAGTGATTTCAAATCAGTGAGTTCCGAGTGATATCGAGGTATGTAGGAATGATGTTTTGACCAATTTTTTTCAAATATGTACGTTTAGATATTTTTTAACGAAAACGTGAAATATTTCTCCAGAAAGAACATCTGGACTCATCCATTCACGTTGTTCAGTGAACAGCGATTAGATTCATTTAGGTCTATCCGATAATTGATTACAGTGTCGCGCCTTATTTATTTTCCCAAATTAGTTCAGGCGGAATTATGAAAATCACATGTGATATACTCTGACAAGGCTTTATTGGGGTTCAAAGAGAGTTTTTCAAATATATGGTATCACCGTATTTGGACATATTTTTGGTGTCAATCACAAGAAGTCTAATATAGTTGAGTATTATATATTTTTCATGAGTTTTTGGATATATCTTTGGTATGTTTTTTATTGGGTGATAATTATCACAGAGCTGTGATTTTGCTTCTGACCTAGGTATATATAGATATATATATATATATATATATATATATATATATATATATATATATTATATATGTATATGAGTGTACATATTTAAAACTTAGAGTTTGGAATTTTTATAATACAGAAGAGTTCTGTGAAGAAGTATTTGATGATTGGTCAAGGATGGTTCTTATAAACTTGCTCTGGATATCATTGAAATTGAAGTTATTTTTTGTATATCAAATTCTGATTTTATTCTTAGTAAAATATAGTCTTGGATGATCAAGATCAGAACAATTTATCTTTCCTTTGTATAGAGCAAAAATCAATTTTTGTTTAAATCATAAAATTTAATGGGATCAAGGGTAACGAAGAAGCTGATGCCCTAGCCTATAAAACAGCATCTGAAGAGAATACAATTCTTCAAAATGAGCTCCCGTCCTCGGATCACAAACCCTCGATCCAAAACTTCATACTCAGCATCTGGCAATCCACTTGGACTCATGCAACATCCAAACTCCGAGAAACCAATGAAATAGTCAACAAAAAGTTATCATTACCCACGAGAAGGAGAGACCAAGTCGTTATTAACCGTCTCCGGTTAGGACATACGCTCCTAACTTACCAACATATAATGAATAAGGATCCATGCCCCATCTGTCACAACTGTGCCACACAAATCACAGTTAAACACATCCTGGTAGAATGCCCATTATACAACGGAGAAAGAAGTTCAAACAACCTAGGAGTCAACATCAAATCTATCCTCAACAACGATCTACAGAAAGTGCTGAAGTTTCTAAAAGACATCAATATATATTGTAAAATCTGATATCTAATCAACCTGTGTTTGTTTCCCCCTGCTAATAACTCTCAGCAGTTGATGCGGGGTCATTTTTGTTGAAATAAAAAAAAAAAATGAATCCTAATTTTCCATTTTCAGTATCGAATATTACTGACAAATCTCAGCACAAGCTGATTTGTATGCTAAATTAATTTTGAGCAATAATCTCTTGATGGGATTACACTCATATGTAACAACTATGCGTTGAGGAGTGCATTGAGAAATTCCAAATTTCCAGAAGTTGAATTCTCGTATATCAAAGTCTGACACAAGCAATATTGTTTTTCATGTTCTATTGCTGAGAACTATCATTCAATGGACAAGAAGCTGATGATTGTATGTTCCACCTGATCGGTCGCCCAGCAGCCATAAGTACCCCCCTGATTGCGAGCCACACAACTACGTGAAGTCTAGCTACGAGCTACACAATTCACAATCAGAGGTACATCGTCGTCGATAAAACCGACAGGTTAAGCAAATGAAAGCAATATTTCTTTCCTTTTCTTTTTGGAAACTGAATGAATTTGTAATACAGAATGAT
This sequence comes from Gonioctena quinquepunctata, assembly GCA_018342105.1. Taxonomy (NCBI): domain Eukaryota; kingdom Metazoa; phylum Arthropoda; class Insecta; order Coleoptera; family Chrysomelidae; genus Gonioctena; species Gonioctena quinquepunctata. The sequence goes on along the minus strand of JAFIRS010002355.1, from coordinate 104,508 downwards.
ACATATTTGTTATTCAATTGGAAATTATGTATATTTGTAAATAGACTAATATAAGTTTGGTATTTGTTTTATTGTTGTAGTTATTTACAGAAGGAAACGTTATTCGATTTGCAAGTATCATTGAAAAACAATTTAACAAAAAATTCTGGCGCCCATTCAAATTCACAATTTCTTAAACCTTTGCTTGAAACATAAATGATTTTGAAACTAGCAAGGCGGTCCAAAGAACTCCACACCGCTCTTCACTGAATAGTCTGGGCATTCTATTACAAAAATTAACTTGTTCAACATTACAAGCTTGTAATCAAAAATCACGAAATTAAGGAATACACGCGAGTAGGAGTCCCATTAGCAGAACTCAAATTGTTGAAATCTGTGATAATAATACTGGGAATTTGCTAACACCGCGAAAGAGTCCGCCACTGCCCCCTCAGGGAGCGTGCACGACGCTTAGGAACCGGAAAACATATTCTCCTTATGGCAACATGGGGAGACTAATGTAACACCCTCACTTTTCCACATACCCCTCTGACCTCCTTGCCCTTCCCTCGCGAGAAGAGGATAAACGCCGGGAGGAATAAGATGAAATGTCAAATTATTACAATTAAGAGACTACATTAAATAAACCCATTTGAATTTGAATTTGTATCTGACAACAATGAGATCTGTCGTGGTGCTGTGCAGAAAATTCTAAAAAAAAACAAATTACATCCACATAGAGTTAAACTTATTCATACATGAACTTAATGAAGACGACTTCGATAGACGCATGTGTTGTGTTTTGAGAAATTATGCAAGAAGTGTGTAATCAAAAAAAGGGCTTTGAATTTAATGACTTATTTTCCGACGAATCAACTTTTTTTATAAACGGTACGGTGAATACGCAAAATTGTCATTATTGGGCAACAGAAAATCTCAATTGGACGATATAAGCTCATACCCAATATCCCCAAAAAGTTACTGTGTGGGCTGGGATTCTTAGGAATACCATTGCAGGACCATCTTTTTTTGACAGTACTGTGACGGGTGAAAATTATTTGGAAATGTTACAAACTTAGGTAATTCCATATTTAACTGTAACATTACCAGACATTAATCAACCTGGTCGAATAGTTTCTACTATTTGGTTCCATCAGGTTGGAGCATGTCCACATTATGCTCGAGTGGTTAGAGATTTTCTCGAGGAAACCTTTCCCAATCGCTGGATTGGACGTCGCGGTCAGATTGAATGGCATGCTAGGTCCTTAGATTTAACTCCCATGGACTTTTTTCTCTGCGGTTAGTTAAAAAGTAAAGTGTACATAAATCGAAGATAATCGATAATTTGGAAGACCCTAAAGAGAGAATTCGAACTAAAATTCAACGAATGTTGTCAAACGTAACCCAAGAATTCATAAGACGTCTTGGATATTGTCAACTTACACAAGGAGCTCAGTTCGAGCATTTGTTAGGAATTTGTTATTTGATTATTTTTACTACTCACTTATGATATTTTCATTTCAAAATAAATAATAAAATGAATGTTAAGAAATATGAACACTGGTTTCCTTTATTCTCAGTATACTGTAACTCAAAGTGGTACATATGACGTATGTGGTATGGTTGAACTCAGAAAAATATGAGCATTCAATTTTTGTTATAAAAATATGCCCTTTCAATAGCGAGTGTGCTTTAGACCAAACGACCGAAGTAAAACTTCTTCAGCTCCATCTATATATATATATATATATATATATATATATATATATATATATATATATACATATATATATATATATATACATATATATTTATATATGTTTATATATGTATTTGTATAATATATACATGTATATACATATTCTTATATTAATTTTCTAATAACCTATAATTTCAACATTTTAGTTTGGTAAATTTAGTAAATTATTATTAGTCATGCATTATTATTAAAATAAAATAAAAATTAATTTACCTAACTCCAATAATTTGTCTCGGTTTTTGTACATGATCTATAGTGGGATTTTCATCATCAACTTCCATTTGATTATTGTCATATTCAATCACGATGTCACCAATGATTTGTAATGGTGAACCTCTACAATTAATAAGTATTTTATTATTTACGTATTAGTTAAATTTTATGTTATCCTATTTTAAAAATTTGCTGAAGTAAATTGTAGAAACGCGAGGCCGAAATACGGAAGAGTAACAAGGAGAATGAGAGAGAGACAAGAAAAGGGCAAAGAATCAAACGCGCCCCAATGTCGAGAGTAGAATGCCGCGTATTAGTAGAAGGAGAAAATAGACAAGGAAAAAGGAACGCTGAATATGACGCTACGACGCCAGCAACTAATATGAGATACGCACTCACCTTTGTCGAGACAGTTCGCCCCGCCCGATCACACTTTTCGTAACGCTCTCGTCACGCATTCACCAGCTTACTCCCCTAGTCAAGCGTGCGTCGAGACCGTTCGCCTCGCCCGATCACAACTTTTCGTAACGCTCTCGTCACGCATTCACCAGCTCACTCCCCAAGTCAAACGTGCGTCGAGACCGTTCGCCTCGCCCGATCACACTTTTCGTAACGCTCTCGTCACGCATTCACCAGCTTCTCCCCAAGTCAAGCGTGCGTCGAGACCGTTCGCCTCGCCCGATCACACTTTTCGTAACGCTCTCGTCACGTATTCACCAGCTTACTCCCCAAGTCAAGCGTGCGTCGAGACCGTTCGCCTCGCCCGATCACACTTCTCGTAACGCTCTCGTCACGCATTCACCAGCTTACTCCCCAAGTCAAGCGTGCGTCGAGACCGTTCGCCTCGCCTGATCACACTTTTCGTAACGCTCTCGTCTTTCATTCACCAGCTTACTCCCCAAGTCAAGCGTGCGTAAAGTTTTACTCCAAAAAAAATATCGATGCTGTCATATCTTGCAAGGTGGTGGGTTTTTGTTTCAAAAAGGTGAAAACAAAAATACAAAATCAACCTGTCCGAGCTTTTCCTCCGAAAATGGTTAACTCGTAAGATGATGGAGCGTTTCCATACTTCATGAACGCACTCTATAGTTTCGTATACTGTTACCAATATTTCCAAAATAACAAATTGAATACAGTGGAATTTTCAATATGAAGAAATGTGAAACAGAATTGTGAAATAATAATTCCCAATTAAAAATACAGTTTTCTATTTCGAACATTCATAATAGAATAAATAGGGATTATATTTTTAACCGAAAAAATCATACTGGAATTACAAAAAAATGGCCGGAAACTAGAATGGAAATATACAATTGTATGAGCTTTCAGATGTTTGTAAATATAGGTACCAGTGTTTAAATCTTCAGCTCATAGGATGGTTTACAAGCTTGAAATGTACAATTGTTTTCTCACAAACGCGATACCAAACAAAGAATGAATAAAGACTTTTTCTGAGAATTATTTGATTCGTTCTCATTTCTATACCTCTAATAATAATAATAATATTCTTCCACAATCACCATTCAAAACTGAATCATTAAAAACATAATATTTCAGCGCTAAAAGTATATTCAAGTGGAGTTTTTTTATGATATCCTCAATGAATATTATTCTTTATCAATAAATTCTCCAAATTTGACAGCTTTTGGTTTCTTTAGTTTGATAAACTAGTTTAGGTTATTTTCAATAAAAAATTTAGTTTTTATATTTGTAATTTTTTTTAAATCCCTTCTTAAACAGAAATGTTTCTTGGGATCAAAAAAGTAAATTAATTTGAGACCCATTTTTCGTCTATAGAATTTAATTTTGAAAAAAAAACTACTAAAGTATATTTGTTCAAGTGAGCATCTAATATAATCTCTAAATAGTTCATTTTGTTGGCAGGTTCGATTGATATTGGAATGGAGGAAAATCTTCTTCAATATCCTGAATGTGGAAGGGTGAGTATTTGTTTATTTGCAAACTTAACAGTGAATAATTCAGAATTGAACCATTGAAATGCGATTTGAACTATTTCGTTTTATGAAATACAGTATAAAAATAAACGCATGTGTACATTGTGGTATGATTTACGGAAGCTTGTATCTGAAAACTCAATAATATGAGTTTTTATTTCAAAATACAAGGATTGGAATGAATATACTTAGTGGAAATCGAAATTGTCGCAGCATATATTCGAATATTCATTTTATTATAAGCTTAGATTCGTGTCAAATATTGTTACGGAAATGCTTGGAGTCCGCCCCTGCGTTGTTTGTCATAAAGGGAAAATATATTACTGATGACCTATTGAAAAATGTAACAAATTCGGCAAAAGTCATCAAGAGTATATATAGTATCTCTAATTTTTGAAAAAAAATTGGGATTATTTCATTTTTATCCAATGAACTATGAATATGAGAGGTGTTCATGAATGTTTTATTAATTTTATCATCATTTATAATACTGGTACGTCACACCTCAATAATGGATTTACTTTTGATGAGATATCCACTATTAATCGGAATATTGGTGTAAACTATCTTTAATTAGTAATAAAATCTTAGAGAGAAATCGCAGTGGACCTATGTTGTATTTTAATAACCAGCTGACCCGACAGAGTTGTCCGGTCCAAATTTCTATATCCCCTAAAAAAATATTCTCGTCCGCGTAGAATTTTTTTTCCTATGTTTTTTTGTGTTGTTCCATCAAGGTTATGAATTTGACTATGCCCGCTTTCTGTTATCTCGTTTTCCCTTTATCCCGTTTTCCCATTATTCCGTTTTCCCGTTATTCCGTTTTCCCATTATCTCATTTTCCAGTTATCCCGTTTTTTCGTTTTCCCGTTTTTCAGTTTTTCCTTTATCCCGTCTTCCCGTTATCCCTTTTTCCGTTATCCCGTTTTTCCGCTCGTTATCCCGTTTTCCCGAAAAAAATTGCCAAATCGTTCCAGCCGTTCTCAAGTTATGAGCTTACCAACACAGACATTCATTTTTATTATATATTATATATTCCTGAAAACTTTTCCAGGTTAAAGAAATTTCCGATAACTTTTCTAAAAATCCTTTCTTTTCCTAAAAACCTTATCCGTAGTATAACGAACATTCAAAAAACAATTAGCGAAATCGGTCCAGCCGTTGTTTTTATAAAATAATTCCTTGACTGGGATTCATTCCTGAGACCTTCTGCTTGGTAGGCGACAGTGTCACCGCTGATATATTTCCTCTTTGGTAATAAATGACTCGATAGCCTTTTTCTTCGTCAAATTTCTTATATACTCGTTCTCACGTTTTGCGCTTACAATGAATAAAAATTCATGTTTATTCTACAGTTTTTTTTATGTTGTACCACTATTGGCAACTCGAAAATGGTATATGATCGAAGTTGATTAAATTAGACAGAAGTTGCCTATTTTAGTAAACAATAAACCGATGTTTCCAAATCGAAAATATCACGAACCGTTTTTAAAAGATACGGGGAAAACCGAAATGGCGTGTTTTCTTTCCGTTGCGCTGGCGCCTCTATTTTAAGAATATGGAAATCTGTTCAATAAACTTTCTTCTTAGTTCAAAATTTGCTTCGATATGCTTTGATTTTCAATACGTCGTTTCGTTCTTCGGGGGCCACCCTCAACTCAATTTTTATTTTATCAATGAATTTATGTAGTTCTTATCTTACCGAGTTTAGATATGTATCTTACCTGGTTTTTGTTTCTACATTTCTGCCTCCAAATTCCATCATCAAGGTTCGAACAATGGAAATCCTAAAATTTATTTTCTACTATTTTGCTCTTGCTTTCGCAGGCAAAAGGCGATATTCCACTTTGAATTACACATTAAACTTGAAAATATTTGAAGTTAAGACAGAAAACTATAAAAAGTTCAAAGAACAACAATTGATATCTCAAGTACACATTTTTTTAGTCATCGCTACCAACGTCTAATAAGGTGTTCAAATTGACGCTCACCATTCCTCAAACACATTTTCGCTCTAAAAATGGTATATTTGTGGCAATTTTGAAGCATTCGGGGAGTTATAGCTATGCATGCTCGTCTTATTGAAGCTTCCAACTCTTCCACATTCTCAAAAGTTGAACTGAAAACTTTGTACTTGATGAAACCCCATATCGAATAATCAAGAAAAGTGAGGTTGGGTGGACACGGTGGCCATTTGATAGGACCAGGTTTCCTATCCATCTTCCTGACATGGTCCTATCGAGAAATGTTTTACAAATTCGTGTGCGATTCGGTGGTGCTCCGTCATGTTGGGATTATTCATATTTCCTTAGCGCACTCAGAGACAAATCTTTTAAAAAATCGCCTAGAATATCCGATAGGAACTCAAGATACAACTCCCCCGTCGATGGAGTATCGAAAAAGTAGGGACCAATGATTTTGGTATCCAAAACACCAACCGAGACATTAATGCCGAACCTATCTTGAAAATTAGTGGCTCTATGTAAATTAGCATTCTCCTGGCGCCAGTGATGATTAATATTCCTGTTGAACCATCCATTATTTGTAAACCGACTTTCGTCGCAACATAAAATGTTACTACAAATTTCATCATCTTGCCAAAAATGTCTCAGTAGCCATGTGCAAAATTCTGCCCTTTTATTGTAGTCTGTTAAACGCAAATTATGTACTCTTCTCACTTAGTAGGACTTGAATTTCTGTTTCTTAAAAATTTTTCTTGTTGGCGAATGCGATATACCACTATTTCACGCTATATATCTAGAAGATACTTCCTCATTCTGATTTTTCTTGTATTCCACGAATCTTGATTCAAATTATCATTTTACTGTGTAACATGAAACTTTAAAAAAACTCACCTAAAACGTCGATTTCATTATCACCACCATTTCCAGTAATAGGGCAACTTTTATTTTTAGAGAAACTTCTTTCAATACGTTGAAAAATTCTGGCATTGGGCTGACGACGTTCGGTATACATTTCTTGATACAGAGCCAGAGATCTGGTGCTTTTTCTCAAACACCTCGAATACACGAACAACATATCCACTTTCTCATCATTAGAAAACTCCATAGTTTTTGGTTCAACTTGTAAATAATCCCCCTTCAGATTTGAATTCGTTAATTTGTAATCTGTCATTCACTTTCTTTTATTCCATGGTTCACTACATACTTCATGAAGTTTGAAACTTTCCGTTTTCATTTGAAATAGGTTCTTTTGGGAATACGTACGGGACTCAAAGACAGATAAAACAGTTGCCTATGGCATAAGAATGGACACCCACGAAGAATTCTTCTCGGCTCTATGACATAAAAAAATGTATAAAGTAAATGTATCAATCGTTGTTCCTTGTTATTCCTCTGCATTTTCCTTTTCATGATATTGGATTTGATCTCGATTTGATTTCAAGTTTGAGTATTCATTCAAGGTAGATTTATTTTAAATTTTATCCTCGCAACTTGGGTCAAATACCCTTTCAAATACGAACAAAAATAAAGTCAGAACCTTATTCCGGAGGGGAGGATTTTCATTGTTCGGACCTTGATGATGGAATTTATGGGCAGAAATGTAGAAACAAAAATCAGGTAAGATGCATATCTGAACTCGGTAAGATGAATAAAATTCAGGTCCGTATTAGAAAAAATTGAGTTAAGAGTGGCCCCCGACGAACAAAACGTCGTATTGAAAATCAATGCACGGTACATTGAAGCAAATTTGAAACAGAAAAGAAAGTTTTTTCGACACATTTCCATATTCTCAAAAATAGAGGCGCCAGGGCAAAGAAAAGGAAACGGGCCATGTCGGTTTTCCCCGTATATTTTGAAAACGGTTCGTGATATTTTCGATTTGGAAACATCATTTCATTTTTCACTAAAATAGACAACTTTTTTCTAATTTAACCAACTTTGTCTCATTTACCGTTTTCGAGATGCCAATAGTGGTACGACATAAAAAATACGGACTGTATTAATTCAACTCGACTATCTGTTGGAATATTCAAATGATAAACTATATTCTATACCCCAACACATTTGAATATTGTCAATCTGAATGTGTGAACAATGTTAGGTCATAAATAAAGTACCCAATGAATATAAAAAAAGGCCGATGATATTTCATCATCATCCAGAGAAACATGCAGTTATCAAATTTCATAAAGAATCATAACTTTGATTTTCTTTTCATTTATTTCCACCGGCATCAATAATTCGTGAATTATAACATGAATAGAAACTTTAATCTACCATGAAAATTTATACAACAAATTACTATTCACTGAATGCTTGTTAGGTACTTTCCCTCTTTTTCAATACATCTCATGTTGATTCGTTCGAAAATATGAACAGGATGTTCATAAAATCACATGTGGAATCTTATTGTTCTTTCCGAAAATGAATCAATTACTTTTCTCGAGGAGAGCGGCGGTTAATTGAACAAACTAATCAATTGAAGGTTCAAAATAAAGTCCTTCCTAGCTTCGTGAAGTTCCCTTTCAGCACGCCACTGGTGTCTTCGTATTTTCGAAGCCCTAAAAAAATCACTCTTTTATTATCGTAAAAAGACATTTTACTGTTTTTGTTACCTTGCTGATTCAGCCGTGTGGTTGGCGTATGCCACAGTTTGACAGTTCATATTTCATTGATACCCTGCTTTTCGAAAAAATTAAGAATAAAATGCTCCTTTCTGGTACTCAGAGAATCAAAATTTTGATGATGATTGGATACGGTGATAGAGTAAGAACGCAACAAGGAGTAGTTGGACTGTTTAATACTGAATACCCGGATAGGCCCATGACTCAATCAGCAGTGAGCAAAGTTGGGAGAAAGTTTCGAGACACTGGTAGTGTTGATGATCTCCCTAAAGCTGGGCGTCCTAAAATCAATGAGGGGTCAAATGAGGATAGGCCCATGACTCAATCAGCAGTGAGCAAAGTTGGGAGGTCAAATTGAATGTTAGAAGGTATCTTGACCAAGTCTTTGCCAACAGGTGGATAGGTAGACGTGGTTCTATTGAATGGCCCCCAAGATCTCCGGACCTTACTCCATTAGATTTTTTTCTGTGGGGTCATCTAAAGAATGTCGTGTACAAAACTAGACCAGATAATATCGAGGAATTGAAAACTAGGATTACAAATGAATGTAACAATAATACTCAACAAACTATCACTAAGGTCCAACGAGGATGTATTGACCGTCTTGGATACTGCCAGGCTCAGGAAGGACTTCAATCTGAACATTTGATCAATTAGTTTGTTCAATCAACTGTGTAAAATAAATTACTTAAAAATCATTATAACATAAATTTTTTCGACAATTTCCTTATGTAATAGACATAACTTTTGGTTTAACGTGTGCAGAGAAATGTGCTCTTTCAAATGACACTATCAAAAATAGCGGTTGCAATTCAAAAAAATGTCCATGACGTCAAAGCCGAAACATTAATGACGTCATCAATGCGACTGAAACGTCAACAGATGCGCATCGTAAAATAAAAGTTGATGTGTCCGCGGATTTTTTCGAAAAGCTTTTCCTTTTCTAGTTGATGAATTTATTCCCTACTTTATGTACACACTGTATAATGTGAATAAACGATTAGTTCAGCTCATATAAAGATATCTTACTTTCCCTGAGGACCAACCAACAATCCGAACTATGATAACTACACAGAGATATTCCAATCCTCCGCTCGAGCACGTGATCGTTAGCGCCCCTCCTGCATAGTTTCGTTTCCCCAATCTACCCTAACCTACCGCATATAATAATAACGATGACATTCGGATGGCCCGCTATTCGCATTGGGATAATCAGAGCCCGTTGTGTAACAAGCCGCGAAGAGAGATTTGACAACATAGCTAATTTGGGCGTCTTGGATATCGATATTTTTTCAGTATATTGAAGTTTTCTGGTGTATCTTCCTGCATATCTAAGATTTGGCATGAGAGTTATCATAAGGGTGTAGATATGAGAGACGCTGGAGTTTTTTCAAGCTAACCTCCGAATAATTTCTCATTCAGAAAACGCATCAAATGGCAAGTGATATATCCTTTCGATAATGCATAACACTAAAAAACACATGCATATTTGAACAACCGAGATTTTACGCAATGTCATTTAATTTTTTTTTTAATTGTAAAATTGTTTTTAACCGCTTTCTTAGTTGTTCGACCAACCCTCAGAACTTCATGAAAACTTGTACGAATTGAGATCACGGGGGCCTTACCTTTTATACTGGGATTCGAAACCACCCTTGGGGCCTTGAAAAAATGTTCGCCAGCTGCGGTAGACGAACCCGAGCCGAGTGGAAACAGTGGACACAAGACCTAGTACCACTAAACCACCGCATCCTTCGTAGCTTCATCAGCAACGTTTTGCTCCAATAGTATCCTCCATCATTCAGATATACCTTCCTTCGCATTGCTGGCTTCCACCAATTATGTGTGCCACGAATGATTTAAAGTTTCTTGCATCTGATTCAAACCATCCTAAAATATAACCATTTGAGTTCGAGTTATTTTATAATTTTAAATTTGTCAAGGGCTCAAGAATTGAAAATCGGCTGTTTGATTCCTTCCCAGAATCTCTTGAAGTGCCTCAGGGTTCCGTTTCCGCACTTTCATTTCTATTTTATGTCAAAGAGATGCATTATTGTTTCTTTACAGAAACGGAATGGTGTATATTAATTTTCATGGGAAATATCTCCTCAGTTATTTATGCTGCATTTAATTTTGAACTCGAAATCGAAAACTACTTGGAAGTTGGCTAGGTTGAAACATGATCTATGATCACCACATAAAACATGTCTGTGGAAATTTGAATAAAGCATTATTGCTCGTATCAATTGCATAATAATGGGTTGATGAGCCTTTGTTTCTTGTACAACATAGTGGCCTTGAGTTCAACTACAGGGATAAAAAGGGTCTTCATATTACAGTACCGAATAATTGGAGATTTTGTGGAGGAATGACGATTTTCGACATGGATTTTCGGATTTTATAACCTTTCACCATCTGAACATTTTGATATCAAGAAAATGTACACAAGTCTAGTAGGCAAATAAATTAGTTTGCTCCATAAGATACTGCGTTTATCGAATGATGACCATGGTATTCTGGAATCAAAAAATAAGCTCGCAATGAATTGAATTAAAAAGTTTTCAACAAGCCATGGTTTTAGAGTACCGAGATGAGATCAAACTTGGCAGGGGTGTTGGATTTATTTATATTCCACCGAAAACTTCCCCAAATGGAGCACCCCTTATATTTTAAGTTTTTTGGATTCCATGAATGATTCTGTGTACGATCTCATAGTTTTGAGACGAAAAATTAGTACATTTGATTTTTCAAGCATTTTTATTTTTGGCATCTAGAGTGCCTTGGATCCACTTCAACAAATCTCATGGACATGAATGATCATGGATCTTTTAGACACACACTCCTTAGTTCCAATTCACGACGAATCCATTACGATTTCTAATCGAAAATCGGATGGATAACAATCCTAATACACTAATTATTTGTCGAAAAATTATGAAAACATTGGGGTATAACGCTCATCAAGTATGTTGTGTATACCAGGATTAGTTGAACGAAATTCGAAGTACATTCCGCCAACTTCCTGACATTTTTTGGCTCTTTTCCCATCACATTTCGCAACATAGAGGGATTTAAAGTAGCAACACTTCACAAATGCGATTTTGTGAAATTTCTAGTAATTGAGACGGTGTAAACATTACTCGTTCTTTCACATAAGCCCACCCAAAAAAGTCTGAAATATTGAGATTAGGTGTTCAGGCAGTCCAACGTACAGGACCATTCGTTGTAATTACTCGCTCATCAAACCGGATCATTGAATGTTCATGACTTGGATGGCATTAATGAGGTATTGTTGGATGTTGCATGAGTGGATTGCCAGATGCTAGTATAAAGTTTCCGGATCGAGGGTTTGTGATCCGAGGACGGGAGCTCATTTTGAAGAATTGTTTTCTCTTCAGATCCTGTTTTATAGGCTAGGGCATCAGCTTCTTCGTAACCCTTGATCCCTACGTGAGAGGGTACCCATAGAAATAAGAAATGTTTTGCTTCGATTTGTAGTTGGTAAAGTTCTTCTTTGATTGATATGAGATTTGGATGATATGGGTATAACTGTTTCAGTCCGTGAATAAATGCTGATTTTGTTGCGCCCAATATCTGCAGTTATGTCTGTTGAACATACCATTGTTCGTGAATCGTGACTCGTCGGAGAACAATATCGAAGGAACAAAGTCGGGATAATTGACGTTGTATTTCCAGGATACATAATTATTCAAAATTTTCCCGGTAGCTTCCATATTCAGGCACAGTGCATGAGTGGATACATTGCAGCGAACAAGCATTATAATTTTAACTGCTTTATTTGAATTTCCCCCTACATTTGCTTCATTTGTTTACAGTACGTGCAATATGCTGCCGGTAGCTGATTGTCAACCGTGAGTGGTGAATTTATTGTTTATTTAGTTCTTTGTAGTTTGTCTTTTTGCATTTTAATATTAATAGTTGTTGTATTGACATAGCAAATCAATAGTTGCATGGTTGTAACTTATTTTCTGGTGAACAAATATTATGTATCGGTGAAATACGTTGCCAAGTTCAGTATATAATGAAATTTTTTCAGGGTATAATAATGAAAAGAATATTTGCACTTCTGCATTCAGTCGGAGCACAAAGTAATCCCAAATCTGACGGCGAGGATGAAGAATTACTGGAGCCAGTTCCTCCAGAAGCTGTGTCAATTTTTGAAAAAAACTGATGAGTGTCAGAACCCGTGGTTATTCCCGAGGTTGAAGAGACATAATCAGATGATGACTACGTTCTAGCCGAGCTATTATCCGTACCCGTTGCTCAACTTGCTACACCATCGGAGAATAGGAGAAACCGTAAAAAGTCTCTTTCAGGCAAACAAAATGAAAAGAGGATGTCCTAGCAACTTTGAAGCACCTCAACCATCTGAAAAAATTGAAAGAGATCATCATCACAACGGGGAAATATGGAAAACATGGATGATGTCTGTTGGGATACCTTTCAGCATAAAAGTTGCTGCGTTCCTCGATTTTTTTTGCATTCGCCATAAATTTATAGCATATTTACTTTTTTCATCTTTTGTGCGCATGTTTGTGGAACAATTCAATGACCCTAAAGCACACTAAGTATATGAACCTATTAGGTTATTGTTGTATACTAATTTCTTACTGGTCAAAGTTATTTTTCCATAGCACATTTACAAACAATAGAATTCTGTGATGAGAATGGGAATAAATCTGAAAAATTGAGTAAGCACTATTCGTTTCCCAAACTGAGAACTACTTGGAGATGTCTGCAGAATCAAAAAATGTATAAGTATACAAGGCGTTTCATCAAGAATTTCAAAGTTTGATTCAGTTCCGAGTGAAGGTGCCTTCGAAATGTTCAATGTTTAAAAATTGATATGTTCGCAAAATAATTATACCTTTCGTTCTGATCATACAATTGAAGGTATGAATCTGGTTTCGTTCAATTTTATTTTCGCTAAATACTTGATATACCTACCCCAATTTCCTCATAATTTTTTGATAAATAATTAGTGAATTAGGATTGTAATCCATCCGATTTTCGATTCGAAACCAAAAAAAAGTTGAGAGGTGTCAAGGGACACCCGGATGGAACGTAGTTCCTTTCGATTAATTAGTGAAGGAATTGTAATAAATTTTTTTTTTTCAAGTTATAATAATATTTTTTTTATTATTAACAAATGTAAGTTATGACGCGTACACTTGCTAAACACACAATAATGGAGAGATTATAACGCGTATGACTTGGTTAGCACAATAGTAAAGAGAAGTTATAATGCGTACTTGCTAAAAATACATAAGCATTTATTATTGTCTGTATAAAATCTCTACTAACCTAACTCCATCAGCAATATCCGGAACTTGTGCAGAAACACTGTCAGGATTCATTATTGTTATAATTTTTTTATTATTTATTATGTACAAAAACCGTATAACTCAACAAAAATAATCGTGCGACAATTCTACACACGTTCAACTGCGAAAGAAGACGAAACGAAAATAATCGGCTTTCTTTCATGAGAGAGGAAAGAGCCTGAAGCAGAAAATTCGCAGCGCACGGCTTACCACTATAGCAAAAAGTGCGTTACAACTTTTGGTCTTAATTTATTCCGTCTAGCCCACTTTCGCAACGCGCGATAAGGAACTTCGTTCCAATTAAAATCTAGGAAATGTGTGCCTAGAAGATATTATCATTTGAAAAAAATAACTTTTTTCACAAATATCAAACCACCATAGGTACTCAAACTGTCATATGATATTTTTTATAACTCATCTTCCATGCTCTCTAGATGCAAAAATAAAAATGGTTCTGAAAAAATCAAATGTACCAGTTTTTCGTCTCAAAACTATGTGATCGTTCCTAGAATCCAAAGAAGTAAAAATATACAGGGTGTTCTATTTGAAATTTCCAAGTTGAGGTCTTTTCCGGTGAAACCCAAAGTGATATGAGAGTATGAAATATTGAAATTTTTTACAATTCTTGAATCCAACACTCCTGCCAAGTTTGGATCTCATACCAAGTTTGGATCTCATACCCTGGGAACTCTGAAAACCATGTCTTGTCAAAGAATACGCCCGTTATACGAGTTCCCAATTGAAACTGGAATGGAAAATCGAACAATCATCTGAATAAAAATGTAAATTTTTCCTTCAACATTTTGTATTTTGAGTTATGGTCCTTTCACAATATCTTTCAGATAGATTTGTTTGAAAATATGAACAGGATGTTCATAAAATCAGATGTGGAATCATCTGAGACTGAAAGATAAACTTTAGTCGCTATCTTCCATCGTTCAAGATAACTCTGTGAGGTTTTCATGTTGAAAAGGGAAACATTCTCAATTTAATATTGAATAGAAAGATTTTTCTGTGAATTGAAATATCCACAATGAAAATGAAGTTATTTTTTGTGAATGTCTAACAGAAAACAACTACTTCCCTGGCTGAAGCTGCGCATTGAACTACATCTGCTAGATATTCTGAAAGGACCTTAACTCAAAAGAAAAAATCTGAAATTGAAAATTTGCATTTTTATTCTGATAGTTATTTGATTTTATATTCCAGTCCTAATTAAGAACTCATATAGATGGATGAGGCAAAGAATAATGTTTTATAAAAGGGAGTACTCACCAGAAATCATTTGTAACATTGACGCAAGAGAGGCATGGCAGTTACTAGGTCTTCAATACATTTTTGTCGACGAAAAACTATTTCACGCTTTTTTTGAGTTAGGGTCCTTTCAAAATATCTATCAGATGTAGTTCAATGACCAGCGTGGCTTTAGCCGAGGAAGTAGTTGTTTTCTGTTAGACATTCACAAAAAATAACTTAATTTTTTCCGTGGATTTTTCAATTAACAGAAAAATATTTTTATTCAGAATTTAATCTTTCAGATGTAGTTCAACGTCCAGCGTGTACTATCGAAATATAATTTTTTAGATATAACAAAAAATAAGTCCATTTCTTAAAGTAGATTTTGTGATGTCTTGAAATATTTAACTGAGAATGTTTCCCTTTTCAACTTGAAGTCACAGGAATCACGTTCGTGTATTTGACTTGTCGTAATGTCATCTCACGTAAATATATGTGCTAATATTTTATATACTCAAATTGTATTTTCAACTTGCCTTTTGTACCAAGTATTTTATTTGAGGCCAATAAATATTTACTTAGGTACTATACAGTCCGTATTTTTTATGTCGTACCACTATTGGCATCTCGAAAACGGTAAATGATACGAAGTTGGTTAAATTAGAGGAAAGTTGCCTATTTTAGTTAACAATGAAATGATTTCTTCAAATTGAGAATATCTAACAGTTTTCAAAATATACGGGGAAAACCGAAATAGCCCGTTTTCTTTTCATTGCGCTGGCGCCTCTGTTTTTAGGAATGAGGAAATGTGTTCGTGTAACTTTCTCCTCTGTTCTGGATGTGCTTCGACATGCAATACTTTGATTTTCCATACGACGTTTCGTTCTTTGGGGGCCACCCTCAACTCAATTTTTTCGAATACGGACCTGTATTTTTTTTAAATGAATTTAAGTAGTTCTTATCTTACCGAGTTCAGATATGTATCTTACCTGGTTTTTGTTTCTACATTTCTGTTCATAAATTCCATCATCATAGTCCGAACAATGAAAATCCTCTCTTCCGGATTTTATTTTTGCTCGTAAGTGAAAGGGCATTTGACATAAGCTGTGAGGATGAAATTTAAAATAAATGTACCTTGAATGAATACTCAAACTTGAAATGAAATCGAGATCAAATCCAATGTGATGAAAAGGGAAAAGCAGAGGAATAACAAGGAACAACGATTGATACATTTACTTTATACATTTTTTATGTCAAAGAGCCGAATATCATTTTCCTTGTGAGTCCATTCCTAGGAAATTCCTTCGTCTATCCTTGAATCCTATACGTATTCCAAAACGAACCTATTTCAAATGAAATCGGAAAGTTTCAAACTTCGTGAAGTATGTAGTGAGCCATGAAATAAAAGAAAGTGAATGACAGATTACAAATTAACGAATTCAAATCTGAAGGGTGGATTATTTACACGTTGAAACAAAAACTATGAAGTTTTCTAATGATGAGAAAGTGGATATGTTGTTCGTGTATTCGAGGTGTTTGAGATATAGCACCAGATCTCTGGCTATGTATCAAGAGATGTATCCCGAACGTCGTCAGCCCAAAGCCAGAATTTTTCAACGTATTGAAAGAAGTTGTGAAATCTAAGGATAAAAGTTGCCCTGTTACTGGAAATGGTGGTGATAATAAAATCGAAGTTTTATGTAATTTTCTTTAAAGTTTCATGTAACACATAGTAAAATGATAATTCGGATTCGTAGAATACAAGAAAAATCAGAATAAGGAAGTATATATGAGGAGATAGCGAGAAATAGTGGTATATCGCATTTAAACATAAATTCAAGCCCTACAGAGTGAGAAAAGTACTTCATTTGCGTTTAAAAGGGCAGAATTTCGCATATGGCTACTGAGACATTTTCGGCAAGATGATGAAATTTGTAGTAACTTTTTATGGTGCGTTGAAGGTCGGTTGAGAAATAATGGATGGTTCAACAGGAAAATTCAATATCACTGGCGCCAGGAGAAAGGTAATTTATATAGAGCCACTCATTTTCAAGATAGGTTCGGCATTAATATCTGGGTTGGTATCTTGAATCGGAGATTCGAAGCGATTTTTTGTAAGATTTGCCTTTGAATGTTCTAAGAAAATATGGATATTTCCGACATGATGGAGCACCACCGCATCGCACACGAATTTGTGAACCATTTCACGATAGGACCATGCCAGGAAGATGGATAGGAAACAACGGCCTTATTGAATGACCACCGCGTTCACCCGACTTCACTCTTCTTGATTATTCGATATGAGGTTTCATCAAGGACAAAGTTTTCAGTTTAACTTTTGAGAATGTAGAAGAGTTGAAAGCTTCAATAAGACGAGCATGCATGGCTATAACTCCCCGAATGCTTCAAAATTGTCATAAACATACAATTTTTTAGAGCGAAAATGTGTTCGAGGAATGGTGGGCGTCAATTTGTACACCTTATTAGACGTCGGTAGCGATGACTAATAAAAATGTGTACTTGAGATATCAGTTGTTGTTTTTGTTATTTTTATAGTTTTTTGTCTTAATTTTAAATAATTTCATGTTCAATGTGTGATTCAAAGTGGAATATCGCCTTTCACCTGCGAAAGCAATAGCAAAATCAATAAAAAATAAATTTTGGAATTTTCATTGTTCAGACCTTGATGATGGAATTTATGGGCAGAAATATAGAAACAAAAACCAGGTAAGATACATATCTGAACTTGGTAAGATAAAAATAAAATAAAAAAATACAGGTCCGTATTCGAAAAAATTGAGTTGAGGGTATTGAAAATCATATCACAGCAAATTAAAAACATAGAACAAAGTTTCCTGAACACATTTCCATATTCCTAAAAATAGAGGCACCAGCGCAAAGAAAAAAAACGGGCCATTTCGGTTTTCGTCGTATATTTTGAAATCGTGATATTTTCAATTTGGAAACATTGTTTCATTGTTCACTAAAATTGCCAACTTTCGTCTAATTTAACCAACTTCGTATCATTTACTGTTTTCGAGATGCCAATAGTGGTACGACATACAAAATACGGACTGTATACGATTGCAGTTAAGCAGTGTTGACAAGTCTCCCAACGCGGCTCGTCTATACGTAGTATATATGGGACATAGAATCCACCAGCGACAGCTGAGATCTCTCCTGTTTGGCCATAAAAAATATAGGGGTTACCGTTGTTTTCCTACGTTATACGGTCTTTCCCTCCCCAAACACGAACAGTGCGAATAATATTGGACACGTGGCCTTTTTGCGGGCTTATTAGGTGATTTGGGAAAATTTCTTTGGTCTTTTGCGGGTTATGGCGCCCTTTACGTAGAAATTCCTTCATTTGTGTTACATTGGTTAGAACCTGATGTTTGCGAATGGGAGTGTTCGAAATCTCCGTTGTCGTTTGTATTGAGTAGGAAAGGTCTTGTTATTGGAATCATTTGTATATTCAAAACGCAATGCTCACACTTGAATTTTGGGCGATTAATTGAAAAAGTTGGTAATGATTAAATCCACGTTTAATTGTTTATATCATTTTAATATCTGCTATGGTACAACGATACATAATAGAGTTCATTCAGTGCGTTTTATAGAGTACTAAGAAATACTTTCAAATCAAAATCCCACTTTTGAGTCGTTTCTTCAATGAAACAATCATTGGATAAGTGAAATTTCCATTTCGAAATCAGAAAAACGAACTTTCGGTATGAATTAGTAATCAATACTACCAAGGTTTTACCAATCACGTACCTCTCGTACGTACGTTTTTTATATTTACAAATTTCAAATAGCATTGGGGGTCCAATGGCACATCGTTGAAAAGATAACTTAATTCTCTTTTGAACCTTCTAGTTTTTTTAAATTTCGTCAATACTATCATAAATCGGCTATATAAAGGGTGTTATGAATAAACATACCACACGTGTAACACCATTATCATAACCAGTACAGAATATTGTTTATTTAAAAACCCCACTCCTGACCAGCCATTATCATGAACCGGCCCTGCACACTTTATTTTACTCAGTTGAGATGTTGTTATTCCAACTTCATGAAGAGCTATACTAGGTGTGAATTATTTATAAAAACTCACTGGCGATTTTTATTGGGATAAATATCGTCCCTCCCAATATGAAGATGTTATAAATTTTTAGAGAGCTGTAATCGTTCAAATCATGTACATTGCTACTCTGGTTAAGGATACTATGCAAATAATGCAAGCACTTATAAAAACAAGCAAACTATATTGATAAAATAAAAAGGTGACTCCCTAACAACAAATACAAACTGTACTTCCATAGTACTGAATGTATGTTCCAAAAATATAATCAAATCTGTATAATAATTATTTTACAACTGACAGTAAGTTGGATCAATTTTCTAAAGCCCCAAGGAACTGAAATTTCAAGACCAACAATTTCAAAATGACTTTAAGATGAACAACAGTTTTTCCAGTCTGAACCAGTTACAAAATAAATTCAGTTTTTTCGACCACACTGTATATAATATCAAATATTTTATTAATTCAACAATCTAAAAAAAAATTAGGATACAATGGTGACTGAACTAGTATCATTCCCAAATCAATTGTGGGAAAGTTTTACAATCTATTATCTTCAAATGCTTACACATATTCTTGACAATGATATCTGAACTCTACTAATTGAGAAAATAAAACAATAACGAAAAAATTCATATTGGTTGAGTATTATTCAACAAAAACTGAATAAATGATTCATAAAATTTGGAATTCTTTACACAAACTGGATATACAATTAATTTGATTCAATGTGAAATATTCCTATATTCGCATTACAACAATAGATCAAAATATTGCGGAACGTCCATGAATAGAAGTCTAGTTTTTATTTATAATACAGATAACTGGAGATGTTATAGAGTAGTTTGAAAGTCAAGACAGATTTGATTTATGTTTTGAAGATAATAACGAATTACCATACTCAAATATGTAAATTAAGATTTCATATAAAACATAATTACTTTGGATAGAGATTTCGAAGAAAAATGCCATTCAGTTCAATAATAGTTGAAGAAGATCTGATAGGCCAAATAAACACAAAAACACAAATCAGCATACCAGTTTTTTTCCTGTTCAGACTCTAGATGTCACACACAATATTTTTATCAAAACGATTTGTAGTTTTTTTATTATCAGTTAGCCATTTATTTTCTGTTTTCTTGGTTACTATTGAGTTATTATTTTCAGTAATTAATAACGTGAACTGATTCTAAATACATTTTGATTATTTATATTGGCAATTAAGATTCAATTGTGATCTATAGTTTTCCCAATATCAATTGCAGAAGCATAAAAAAGACTTGCGGCGAAATCCTGTGAGCAGCAGTGGCGGAGATAACTGATTTCATTTAGATATTTTAATATCCTAAAACGTATTTCGATCGGCACACACCAAGACCACAGACGCAACTGGTTTTTAATCTTTCAGAGCTATCAAAACACAAATATAACGCGTGATTTATGACCTCCCATCGTATAGACACTCTTGCAAGCATTGATGTCCGACTTGATTGGCGCAGACGAATCGGTTGTAGAACAGACAGCAGTCACTCAAGTCCACGTTGACCAGCGGGCTCTTTGTGCCGACGGAGACTGTATACAAGTAGTACTGATTATTTTTCGTTTCGTTTCTTCGCATATACGCTCGTGTTAGCGAAGTGAGTTTTAATTTGCTCCCCATAGAAACAGCTTCTGCAATTGATATTGGATGGACTATAACTACATACTTCGCGTTGTGTACGTAGAATTTACTTAGTGGAGTCGAGTTAACTGACTGAGTTTGGGAGCTTGTATGAGAGCGGGTTGAATAATTTTGTGCCTTTTATACTTTTCGCGTTGATGACGCCTACCGCGCTAGTTTTAATTCTGTCTTCCACGGAGAAGGGCAGAATGACCCTTTTTGTGTCCTTGATGCGTGGCTATTAGCGGTAGTGATGAAAAATTTTATGTCTTCCACTATGTTTATAAGTTGTATAGGTATAGGGTAAAAACACATGGAAATCATTATTTGTTACTTCCTGAAAAAATAACTTTCACACGCCATCAATTTTCTTAAGTGCTGACAGTTTTGACTTCATAAAGAACCTTCTTTATCTCTAGACAGATTTTTCTCAATGAATTTTTTCCTTACACACCATCTGCTAGCTTTTCCCATCTGTATTTTTGACGCCTCAAAATGGATTATTCGTTAAAATTATTTTTTATATTTGAATGGCCGTTTCTTTCCATATAAATCCGTTTTGTCTATATATGTATATTTTCGGGACGTAACAATACGTTTTTTCACAATATGCATTTGAAATGTCAAGTATAACAAAATATGAAATACATATTGTAAAAAAAAATTGACAAAAGAATTTGAAAAAAATAGATGGTTGAAAATAAAATTGAATTATCTTTTCAACGACGTACCATGTGACCCCTATGCTATTGAAAAAAATAGATGGTTGAGAAGAAAATTGAATTATATTTTCAACGACGTGCCATGTGACCCCTATGCTATTTGAAATGTTGAAGTTGATGTGCCCTCTGCGCCATCTATCGAGCAATCACGATGTCTTCTATTTCTAAGAGTGGTATCGGTGATATCATTCTAAATAGTTCTGGTCCCATTATTCTAGGTCAAACCGTTAGTAAGTTAAAGGAATGGGAGGACTATAAAAACCCGCACTCGCAATTCTGATTCCGTAGAACAAAAATTGAATTACCTTTTCAACGATGTGCAACTCGACCTCTATGTCTTTCGAAATTTTCGAATTGATGTACCCCTCTGTCGAGTAATTGTAATGTATTACCAGTAGGACTGGTAATACCATTCAATATATTTCATGTCTCATTGTTTCATATCAAACCGTTCAGAAGTTATCAAGGTAAGGGTACCATTCAGATCCGCACTTATACTAGACTTTTCAAATGCATATTGTGGAAAAACTTGAACGAAATTCGAAAAAAGAGGTTGGTTGAAAAGAATGGAGTCTTCTTTTTTCCCACATCTTGTGCACCATCAATAGTTGAAGATGTTATACTAAATAAAGAAGAATCTGAAGGTAAAGTATTACACGATACATTACTTTCGTTTTTATAAAAATGTTAATTTATGTTTCAGATGATGAAACAGATATTAATTATTCCAGCGACGAGGATGAAGATGATCAGTCAGATTATTAATGTTGATAAAAATCAGATATCTCAATTAATAAATGAAAAAAAGGTTATGACAAGATTGTAATTAAAGTATTTATTCTCTGTTATTTATACTTATCCTCCAGTTTGTCTACTCGTTATTAATTCATAATTCATTGAAAATTTGAATAAAAAAAAATTGGCAAGATTGCATAAAAAAAGTTTTAGCGCTTCAGCGATATTATCATTTTGTATATACTTGCCATCATTTTGTCCTCTAGCAAATTATGTACAGCTTATGACAAGATTGTAATTAATGTATTCATTCTCTGTTATTTATACTTATCCTCCAGTTTGTCTACTCGTTATTAAGTCATAATTCATTGAAAATTTGAATAAAAAAAAATTGGCAAGATTGCATAAAAAAAGTTTTAGCGCTTCAGCGATATTATCATTTTGTATATACTTGCCATCATTTTGTCCTCTAGCAAATTATGTACAGCTTTCTTAAGCCGTAAATAATATAAAAAAGAAATCGCCAAAACTCACATAAAAATTTGAACAATGTTTTTACAAGTTTACCGACTTCTGGCAACGTTTAATCTCCGACCTAGACTTCTGGAAATAATTTTACGCAGTTTCTACGGTTGAAATCTATAACTACACAGAATTTCAGGGCTGCACTAACAGATTTTATTTTTATTGACCAAATTTAAATTATATATGAATTGTACTTTTTCTGTGACGGAAAAAAAGTTTGACATTTTATGTCTGTTAACAGGTAACAAAATATAACTCTTTACTTTTTCCCGGATACATATACACATAAGTAAAGGTAGATATTTAATTTTAGAATATTTTATTATTCAAAAGTTACATTTCCTTTATATCAAAAGTACAATTATTGAATGTGCATTACCTGAATGACATGTTCCTTGAACTATTCGGTACAACAGTCGAATTTTCTTGTGTTGAAATTATATTTTTTTCTGCCATGGACACAACTGCTGTTGATGTACCTGGTCGCAAATCGGGTGTTATTTCAGCACTGCCACACATTAGCTATTTCTGTCCTGTGTGCTACCAATTCATCAACTTACCCTTCAGCGACCGTTGATGACTTCCAACCGCCATGTTTCTTTGGTGTCATCAAGTCTCCCCCAGATTCAACTAAAAGTGTAGCAGACAATCTTCGAAATGATGACCTGTATATGAGTTAGCATTTTCAAGTTGAAGAAAATTAGCTATTGTTTCAGGTACCTTATAAAACTGATTGCTACCCACAACCTGATTGATACATTTTCCATTGCGATACGCATAAAACAGTTGGCGATCCTTTGCTGCTGCTGGACGAAGGGCTATGTACATTCGGTAAAATTTAACATATACTTCAGTTATAGTTTTCCCAATATCAATTGCAGAAGCATAAAAAAGTCTTGCGGCGAAATCCTGTGAGCAGCAGTGGCGGAAATAACTAATTTTATTTAGATATTTTAATATCCTAAAACGTATTCCGATCGGCACACACCAAGACCACAGACGCTACTGGTTTTTAATCTTTCAGAGCTATTAAAACACAAATATAACGCGTGATTTATGACCTCCCATCGTATAGACACTCTTGCAAGCATTGATGTCCGACTTGATTGGCCCAGACGAATCGGTTGTAGAACAGACAGCAGTCACTCAAGTCCACGTTGACCAGCGGGCTCTTTGTGCCGACGGAGACTGTATACAAGTAGTACAGATTATTTTTCGTTCCGTTTCTTCGCATATACGCTCGTGTTAGCGAAGTGAGTTTTTATTTGCTCCCTATAGAAACAGCTTCTGCAATTGATATTGGATGGACTATACTACAAATCTCCTGTTTACATCATACTCTGTTTGCTTAAGTTTCACAATTAATAACGTTCCCGAATCTTCAATATCATCTAATGTTACCTGGCTGATTTCACAAATTCGACAAGCTCCTGCAATCCCGAATACCTTGGCCATTAAATAAACTTCATCGGGAGCGTTATTTAAAAAATTACTAATTTGTGTACTCGTAAAAATCGCAGCTTTCTTGGGCGTGTAACCTTTCCCATTTTGTTTCAGAAATGTAATCAGTTTGAAATATTTTGGAATGTCTACATTATTATTGGATTGTACCATACTTTTAATCATTGAATAATTCGACCACACTGTTGATGGCTTTTGTTGTTATGCCAAAAAATTAGCCAATAACACCGTCTCCGAGAAAGAACTGCATGTCTCCTTCATCTTCCATTCCATAAATCTTGAATACGCGGTTTCGTAAATTTTCCGTGATTTAGCTGTCAATACACCGGCACACAAAAAAAAAAAAGTTGTCTGTGCACCGGGCGCCACCTATCTACGGGCATGTTTTTCGACCCGCTGAACACGAATTTAAAGTCAGTTTAGGCCGTCCGGGCTTCAATTTCGAGTAAATTGCAAAAAACCCCAAAAAATAGCGAAAATTCGATGTTTTGACAAGAAAAAAAATTTTGAGATCTAATGCAAGCATAATTTTCATGTATTTTGATCTGTTAAATACTAATTTCGATCGTACTTCAATCATAAACCGTTTTAAATCTAAAAAAATTGTAAAAAATCATCAAAAATTACAAAAATCGAAGAAAATTGGGATTTTGTTTTAATCTATCTGAAAACGTTCTGCGGTTTTTTACCGGCTGAAACTCCCCACAAACGTAACCAAATTGATCAGGACTCTTATTGCATAGATGGGAATTGCTTCTTGTAATAGTATACTCTCCAGTAGCCAAGTTTTCCACTACTGAAGAGCTGCAGTCGCTGGATGACGACGCCTGCGGGCCTGCTTTCTCACCCTGACCAGACGCCGATACTGGGTTTCCGAATCCCTGCATCGTAAAGTACTCATCACTTTTACCTGCCATGACGGCACACACGCCGTTAACCCAGGGACTCTGCCAGATGGTTCTGTTGCCCACCGTCACCCCGAGGAGGTGCCCTGGTTGCAAGTACAAGCGATCATGCAATGAAATGAAGTCTGCACTTCGAAGAAGTTGAAATTCCAACACGATGACAAATTTTTACTAAATAAAGGAAAAGGTGGAAAAAGAGGTATCCACATCGTAGATCATTTGAGAATGAAACAGTACAATACCCTCGAAAAACCGTTAAAAATTCAATTTGTGTACATTCTTGGATCTTAATCTTGTATTTTAGAAATAAAAGATACAAGAAATTTATTTAATTGTGTTTAACAACAAAATTTCCATTTTTTCAGCAGCAATTTTCTGCTATTTTATCGGTTTTGCAGTTTTATGAATGTTTGAGGGACTATGGGCCAAATTTATTGCAGAATCAGAATTTTTTATCTTGTCAAAATATCGAATTTTCGCTATTTTTGGGGTTTTTTGCAATTTACTCGAAATTGAAGCCCGGACGGCCTAAACTGACTTGAAATTCGTGTTCAGCGGGTCGAAAAACATGCCCGTAGATAGGTGGCGCCCGGTGCACAGACAACTTTTTTTTTGTGTGCCGGTGTAATTTTTGTAACGCTACTTTCGCTACTTCTACTCAGACAAAACTCGGAATCAGACATTTTTTAACTTTATACTATTCAAAATAACCACTAAACAACCACTAAGTTCGCAATTTTTATTTGATTACTTTAAAGGTTTCCGTAGCAACGCAGGTCTAATTGTCGCTATAAGTACAACAGCCTACCAGTTTAAAAATTTAAATTTCACATCGATAATTTTCTGACTTTAATATATTGTAATAATATGTTTTTTCAATATCAAATCGTCGTTTTTTTCGTTACAGAAAAAAATAGTGTGTTATACACGGGAAAAATATTAGATTTTAGCTCTCGGTTTTTTGTCTCCCTCAACACAACCTCGAGCTGAAATCTAATACTTTTTTCCCTTGTATAATCAATAACTATTATTATCTACTCAGTATGGTACATCTCGTTATTTATTATTTACAATGCATTTAATTATGTATTTCAAGGATAAAATGGAAAAATGTCCCTGTGGAGAGGTAGTAGGAGGTCGCCTCGAGATGTTTTGCGATACCATATGTGAAAATGAATTATTTCAACTCAAATAGAGCTGTTTATCCCTTCCTGCTATTCGCTTATGAGAAAGATCTGCAATTTGATCATGGTAAAACAATTAAAATTTACGGATCATACTTTCGTTGAACAAATTGGAGCTATTTCCTGAAAAAATACGACGAAAAAATAGGTTCAGAGAAATTTTCAGCAGCCTTCGGCCGCTGCGGTGCAAGTCATGCTCTGTGAAATTGCTGTTTTTCATCTTGAGGGATTGTGAGGGTGAACGTTCTGAGGTAATATATTTTTGTGACTTGTAGAAGTTTTGTGGTTGATTTTAGTGTAATAGAAAATAAAAATTGTGTGACCCAGCTCGAGACCGAACCCAGGTCCTTTGAAACAACTGGGCTACCAGGCCTTGTTGAATTAGAAATGTGTTTGGAGTTATCTTTGACCGCTCGCCCCCGCTTTCAGTCCCGGGACTGACTTCTGCCTACAGAGCTATACAGTGCTTCTCAAGAGTCCTTTCCCCCCCTCTTATTTTTGGAACGATTATACATAAACAAGTGAAATTTGGAAACTGAATATTAAAGGTTGTAAACTTCCCTACTAGTGATGATAGATGACGAAATCGTCAAGGATGACGTCACAAGGCCATTGTGACCAATAATTTTGAATGGAACCCTACGGCAAGCGATACCTCTTTTAATCGAAAAAACCTATTCTATGATACTAATTGTGTCTGTGTTTATGGCAGTTTTAATGGCTCATTAGTAAACATTAAAATTTGAATTCCATTCAGTATGATATTAATTACAGATTTAAGAATCAGTATCTACTTGAAGAAATTGCTCGAAGTGACCTCCATTTTCTGCCTGACAGTGAAATATCCCATTTTTAAACTATTTTCGTACTTTTGCAAATGTGTCTGCGGAAACAGCCTCACATTCTGCAACAATACGTTGTTTTAAAACGTCAATATTGTCAGGTTCAGTGGCGTAAACCTTCGATTCAAAGTACCCCCACAGAAAAAAATCCAAAGGTGTGAGGTCCGGTGCTGGCCATTCCGTTGAACCTCGTCGTCCAATCCATCTACCACGATACTCCTCATCCAAATACCGTCTTACTGCACCGTAATAGTGTGGAGGAGCACCATCCTGTTGGAATGTTATTTCCAAATTTCCGAATTCATCTGGATTACCTTCCAAAATTTCAAGGATTAACGGTTCTATTGCGTTTTGCAACAGCTCCAGATGAACCTCACCAGTTAAATTTGTATTTGAAAAAAGAGGCCCAACGATATGGTTTCCCAGGATACCTGCCCAAACATTCACCTTCTGGGGAAATTGGGTATGTGTTTCACGAAACAGGTGAGGATTTGCGTCACTCCAATACGTGACATTCTGTGTATTTACATTTCCATTTAGATAGAAAGTACTTTCGTCACTGAAACAAATTGTTTTGACATAGTCTGGCTGTTGGTTAATTTTAGTTTCCATATTTTCACAAAATTCTAGTCTTCGGTCTGGGTCGTCGTCTGAGAGTTGATGAACCATTTTTAATCTGTATGGATAAAATTTGTTTTTTTTCAATACCCTGTGTACTGTACTTCGACTGACTCCACAGGTAGATGCAACGTGAGTTGTTGAAGAAGTATATCAATTTTTTTCTCATTAGAAATTTGTGGTCTGCCAGATCGTTTCGCATCATTGATAATACCCGTTGTTTCAAACTTACGAAGGAGCTCCCTCAAATAAGTCCTCGAAACGGGGCGATCGGGAAACCTCTCATTGAAAATGCGTTCTGCTGCATGTATATTTTGTCCAGTTTCACCAAGAATTAGGATCGCTGCTACTTTATCACCTATAGCACGTACCATTTCGCTTCTTGAATCACTTAAACGTTCGGCTCACAACAGTTTAACAAATTATTAAAATGTACAAAAATATTAAAAAATATTAAAAGTACCAAAAGCTGCTTAAACAGTTAAACGTTCGATCAACAATACACAAATTATTAAATGTACAAAAACTTGGACAATTATAAAAGCGTCGAATTAGGGAGACTAACAAAAACGTCAGCTTATTTTTGACAACTATCCAGAGGCGGAGCTTGAATTTGGAATTCTAGTATTAACTGATTCAATTCATCACAGCTTCGCGCATTTTAAAAGCGAGTTGCCAAAACTGCCATAAACACAAACAAAACTAGTATCATTGAATAGGTTTTTTCGATACCTTTCAAAAGAGGTGTCGCTTGCCGTAGAGTTCCAATCAAAATTATCGGTCACAATGGCCTTGTGACGTCATCTTTGACGATTTCGTCATCTATGATCACTAGTAGGGAAGTTTACAACCTTTAATATTCAGTTTCCAAATTTCACTTGTTTATGTATAATCGTTCCAAAAATAAAAGAGGGGGAGAGGACTTTTGAGAAGCACTGTATACTTATCAACTAGTAAGGAAGGTTTCTATGCAGAAATTTCCCTTGTACCTTATCATTTTCAATGAACGTAGCCAACTCTTAGGTCTACTGCATTGAATGGCTTGACTACCCATCACGTGGACTATTTAGAGCTTCTTGTCTGGAGGCTGTCCAAGTTTCATCTGGATTCCATAAAAAGCATTTAAAAAAAATATGCGATTTTGAGAAACACTACTTCATCAGTGCGATGAGGCCTTTGAATACTTTTATGAGACATTTATGTTCCATTTTGAAACTAACTTTCCCAAAAGAAAATATTATAACAATAAGAACAACAAGAAATGGATCAATAACTCTGTTATTGCATCAAGCTCATCTCTCAAAGAATTGGCCCGATTAAATAGAATAGACCCTTCTTTGAATGATACATATAAAAAAATCACATTTTCCTAACAACTGAGATTGAGAAAGAATACTATCAAAATAAAATATCCAAATCCGATAATAAATCGAAAGCATCATGGGATGTCGTTTCAGAACTAACTAATAGGAAAAAGGAACCAAAAAATATAGTTATTGAAAAAAATGGTACACTAATTGAAGATCTCCAAGTCATCGCAACTGAGCTCAATAGATTCTTTTTGGACGAACCTGGTGAGATAATAAGAAACATAGATCGCAGTAGTATATCGGGGAGTTCAATTTTTAATAATAACTTCATTTTGCACACCCTATATCTTCTTCCTCATACTGAACTAGAATTATTAAGCTTGTTGAACAGAAGATTAAAAATAAAAAAATCCTCTGGTCCTGACGATGTCCCATTGTTTCTACTGAAGAAAATCCTACATACAATAATCAGTCCCCCAACAAATCGAATTAACCTCTCCTTCTCTGAGGGTCACTTTCCTAAGATTATTGTTCCGATACATAAAAAAATGATCCGAAGTTAATGAACAATTACAGGCCAGTAACTGTCCCGTGCTCCCTCTCTAAGATATTTGAATACGCCTTTCTGGATAGACTCATGAATTTTATTGATGGAAATGACATCCTGAGTAAAAATCAACATGGATTTCGGACAAAAAAATCTACCACTACGGCTCTAGTATAATTGTTTAATTCAATAATTGATTCGAATGAGGCAGGCGAGTGTCCTTCTACAATATTTTGCGATTTGAGCAGGGCATTCGACTGTGTCAATCACACCAAACTCCTGTCAACTCTCGATAATTATGGTGTTAGAGGGGTCTCCTTGAATTGGATCTCTTCTTACAGTATTGTAACAACGGAAGAACATCAAAGATTGACTCAGAGTCAGTTTCTACCAATATGGGTGTCCCACAAGGATCTATTTTGGGTCCCATTTTATTAATATTATACGT
Organism: Gonioctena quinquepunctata; assembly: GCA_018342105.1. Lineage (NCBI taxonomy): Eukaryota > Metazoa > Arthropoda > Insecta > Coleoptera > Chrysomelidae > Gonioctena > Gonioctena quinquepunctata. The sequence goes on along the minus strand of JAFIRS010002355.1, from coordinate 74,389 downwards.
GAACCAAATCGAAACTGTTCTGGGAGAAATAAACCACACTGCCTATGCAGATGATTTCTCTTTGATTGTGTCAGCTTCTGGCTCCCATTCCATGGTTGAGGAATGAAGCAATTCAATTGCCTTAGCATCCGAATATTTCAATAACAATGATCTATTTTTCAATATAAAACCCAAATTATTCAATTTCACCATCGCCAGAACATCATTCCTCGACTACAGTTTGATTTTAAAGATTACACCTTCGAGAACAGCTTTGATCCTATAAAATTTTTAGGTGTCCATTTCGATCAGTTTCTGGACTGGAAAGCTCACTGTAAATTGAATTCCTTGATATACCTCTTTGTGAATCTGCGTTTTGTACTGGAAATGGATCAATTGCTAAGTTTGTACCATGCTCAGGTGGACTCTAGACTGAGGTACGGCGTGAGTCTCTGGGTCCTCTCTTCAATGTCTAAAAATGTGTTTATTGCACAGAAACGTATTGTTCGAAGTATAGCTAGGGTGGCAAACACGTTCTCATGTAGAGCAATATTTATCCAATACCATATTCTGCCATTGCCTTGTATTCTCATATATGAAATATGTGTATATGTATTCCAGAACAAAAATAATTTTTTACTGAATGCCAATATTCATAATTTGAACACAAGGAACCGAGAATTGTTACATGTACCATACGCAAGATTCAAAATAACTTCCGACTCCGCAAACTATCTTGGCCCTAAAAATCATTTACCAGATTTGATCAAAAACAGTAATAATATTCCTGTGTTCAAGAGTAGACTCAGATCCTTTTTACAAATGTTTTTATAGTGTGGGAGAATTTTTCTCTTGGTACTTTTGTCTTCATCAACTTGACTATTCCTATATAATTTTGTAAATTATCTTATGGAAAATAAATGATGATGATTATTATTATTATTATTATCATGTAGGTAACCCGGAGCGGAAAATAGTCAAAATCGGCCGATACTTACTCGTGATTTCAACAAGTTATCTTATCTCGACTCGTTCTCACAGTTATAGTTCCAGAAATAATACTTCAGTTTAAATGAATTATGTAATCCTACCTTATTCACAATCGATTGTTATCCGAAAATGTGTATTGAACCTCACAGGGATTTGAATATATTGAAACCCATTATTATGGCGTATCGATTCCGCCGTATCGTAGAGAAAATAACGGCAATTTTCTCAAAAATCGTTGTCTAAATGAGCTCTTGTGTGTTACGGGCAGCAACCATGAAATTACAAAGAGAACGCTACATATTAAAATGGCATTAGGAGTGTTACAACAAAAAAGATTTCCCTTGATAAAAAATTTGCATGTTAATATAGAGGTCTAGACTGTGATAATGTTTTATTTCTCCGGAGATCAATAGCGAGAACAGAGGCGTTTCGAAACTGGCCTTTTCCTCTGACGAATTACTTCGTAAGGGTAGAACGTGGATCAGAAATAGCAGCGCGATTATGATAAAGTAAACAAACTAACAAAGTTGTTTGGGGATTGAATTACTAATCTCCTTGAGTGGATCATGATTTGTGTCAATGTCATATTGTCATTTTCAATCAGTTTTTAATTTTTTGGCTTGGAATATTTAAAATTAATCATCTTTTGACTTGAAAAATAAAAGATGGTGGCTCCAACATGGCTGGCGTGTTTGGTGATTCATAATCAGAACCAACTCAAAATTTCTTGACATGTTTTTTGGGAAACCTTCCACAGTCTGAAAATGAAAATATAATTAGGAAAATCTATACAAGTGCAGAAAGTGCAAACTAATTAGTTCACCCCGATAAGTTATTGCGTTCACCAAATTATATTTCCTATAGAAAAATGATTCAATTTGTCAATAACTTGTCGTCTTCTGAATTTGCCTATCAAAATTTTTTTTTTTTAATTTAAAAGATACTTCTCTATATAGTTTTTGCTTGACGTTTCGGGGACTATATCTGCCCCCGTTCTCAAAATCTTCTAAATCTCCTTTACTTGTTTTAATAATTTGGATTTTTTCTCGCAGAATCTTTTTCGCTTTTTCATTTGACGGATGTCAATTGAGATCTGCCAAATAAGTTTGAGAGTGACGTATTGCTCATTTGATATATGGGGTGTTGTTCAGATCAGTTTATTAGCATTCTACCTTTCTGCACTTGTATAGATTTTCCTGATAATATTTTCATTTTCAGACTGGGGAAGGTTACCCAAAAAACATGTCAAGAAACGTTGTTCCTCCACAAAAAACCACATTCATTCAACAACTCAAAATTGTTATTTAGTGTTTGGGGAACGAAGATTATGTTTTGATTTGAATAAATATAACAATTCCAGGTGGAGGTCCGAAGATGGCGGATGAGTTTTGTGATTTATAGTTCAAATCTATCCAAAATTTCTATCAAGTGGATTTTGGGGTCGGAAAAAACATTTTTTTTATTGGTGCCCCTTTTTACCCATTTAAAGCACGCCTCAGCGTGTTTAAATCGAACTTTAAAAAACGCGCGTTTTTTTAAGTTACCATGACAACATCAACAAATCGAGAAACGTGAAGTCTAAATGACAAATTTTTTATTATTGATCTGACAGGAGTACCTTGTAACGTCAAATAAAATATTACTAACAATTCGTTCATTTATATGTGCTCCTCCATCCATTTGATGAACTTTTCATATTATTTTTTATATATATATATATATCACTGGATTTTCGCGGTATTAACCGCGATTCTGCCTCACTATTCAAAAAATCGATATTAGAATAATTAATTTTTGAGCTCTGGTGACAAGAAATATTGATCTTTGATAACTAATTGCAAATGAATATCTGTTTTTCTCATTTCCATGACAACGAAAGGTATACTGATGTCACATCACGAATTCAACCTTCTTGCATTATTAGTTCTTATTTCTATTTTTTGTAGTAATAATACCAGTATATATGATTTTTATCCACTTATACTTCAATATACTATTCTGTAAAAAAGCAGCAAAATTGACAAAAAATAGTAAAGAAAAGAGATCTTTTTAGGATTTTCTGCATGTTGCGGAGTTCGCAGCAATATTTTAGCAGTATATACGATTCCCGAAAAAAACTCATGCGCTTTCTGACATAAAAAAACCAAACGATTTTATGCATATTGTGGATCTTAGCGAAGCGTCTGACGGAAATAATGATTTAAACCATTTTGTTGAAAAAGTGTATGCTCTATAAAAAAAGTTTTATGATATTTTCAGCCACTAAATTTCCCATCGGATATATTTGGGACAAACCTCTGAAGAACCCTTCTTCAATAGGAAATGGTCAATAACTTTTGATGGTTGAGAAATATTTTGGGCACACTATCTCTCCCATGTTTCGGTATCCTCAACGCAGCATTTCAGCATTGGTTTCATTCTGTCCGAATGTAGGACACACCTGGATTAAAAAGTTGAAATAGTAAAATGTGTTGAATTTTCGAACGCCCCCTGACAGCCTGAAATCTGTATACCAATAATAAAATCCTTTCATTATTTCGACGCTTTTAAAAATCCAACGCGTTCATGTCACATACATTTCGTATGCCATCCAACTATTAGGCATTTAGCATATCAGCTTGAATATAGAGGGTGGATGCCTTTAATTTTGTCTGCAGTGGTGAAGACAATTTGGAGTTCTGCACCGAAATTGTGAAGATTCCGAGTTACACAGTTCGCACTATCGCAAGAATGAAAATAGAGATATTTTGTTTTTGAATATATGGTAAATTGGGCAACAAAAAATATTCCGAGTTACACAGTTCGCACTATTGCAAGAATGAAAATAGAGATATTTTGTTTCTGAATGAATGGTAAATTGACCAAAAAAAATATGTCTCATGTATGTGATATAGAGGCAGCAGAACACCACACAAGAAGAATAACAAGGTATTTAATACGCAGAACTGACTAAAGTGCAACGATCAGGTCTAGAAACTCATATTGTTTATTTGTTCACTTGTGTCCTTTTCGGTTAAACATTTGATAATTTTCGATGCTAACGGATTTTTATAACTTTCAAACAATCTTTTGACAAGTATTTATCAAAAGTAACACATTTCGTCATTTCATATTATTGTTTTCAGTTCAATAAGGTAGTTAACGCAGAGTAGGTCAGTTTTTAAGGATTTATTTAAATAAAAAACAAATATTTGACGATTTTCTGGAACCTGTGTTTGACTATTGAGCACCTAACCATATATTTTTTCCACAAAACAGCATATTTGACGAGTTGGCCAAGTTGGCACTACCTACTGAACCGACTGCTGATGATAGAGATGACTCATTCTTCATAGGCGTACCGACTGAGCTGGGATAAGGTAAAGAAAGTGTTGAAAGAGAGTAAGAAAACATAGCCGGAGTTTCATTTTTGTTATGATAGGTATTCGATTCTTAAAATATTAGAAAGATAGACAATCAATGAAACAAATTATAAATCATAAATAAATAATAAAGTACTCATTTACAACTGGCGCCGCAACGCGGGGCACCAATATATATATATATATATATATATATATATATATATATATATATATATATATATACAGTGACCGGCAGAAAGTACGCATCATATGGAAAATTCTTTTATTAATAAATTTTGACGAATATCGATATGTGCAATCGCTTCTGCATCAAGAGCAACCCCAAAAGACGTTGTACAGTGCCGTTCGTGTTTTCGTGTTTGGAGGGAAATATCGAAAAATGTTATTCGAAAAAGTTGTTCACAACGTTATTTTATAGCTATGTACAAGTTTTGAAAAAAATCTGAGATAAAAAAATAAAAATCAATTTTTTGCCATAATAAAAATTTCAATTTGGAAAAATACATTTCTGACAAAAAAACTCATTAGTAAGGCCAACAGTAATATTTTAAATGATATTTTGTAAATATTCGCAAGCTACTTCTATTTTATTCGGAAAAAAATGTAAATCTATGGATTTGCCATGTATTCAGCTGCCTCATAAGAGGTCACTGAAATATCTCCAGGACATTATAATCCCGATACTGTTCATTATTAATAAAGGGTCTTGTATCTACATAATTTCAAATTGAATTTTTCATTCAAACAAAAAATAAATTGATCACAAACTTTCGAGTATGCATTAAATTGTTTGGTTTATAATTATTTCAGCTTCTAATTTTATTATAAAATGTAATTATGTCAAAAATTGAATCAATTTTTTGTTCTAATAAAAAATTCATATTAAAATTCTGTAGATACATGGTTCTTTGTCAATAATAAACAGTATCGGGATTATAATGTCCTGAAGATATTTCTGTGACCTCTTATGAAGCAGCTGAACACATGGCAAATCCACAGATTTAAAATTTTCTTCGAATAAAATAGAAGTAGCTGGTGAATCTTTACAAAATATTATTCAAAATATTACTCTTGGGCTTTACTAATGAGTTTCTTTGTCAGAAATGTATTTTTCCAAATTGAAATTTTTTTTATGGCAAAAATTGATTTTTATTTTTTCATCTCAGATTTTTTTCCAAACTTGAACATAGCTATAAAATGTCGTTCTTAACAACTTTTCCAAATAACATTTTTCAATATTTTCCCAAATAAGTGTGTTTTGAGACATAATTTTTAAATTTTTTAAATTTCCCGCCAAACAAGAAAAGACGAACGGCACTGTACAAAATCTTTTAGGGTTTCTTTTGATGCAGAAGCGATTGCATGTATCGACATTTGTCAAAATATTATATTAAAAAAACTTCCCATATGATGCGTACTTTGTGCCGGTCACTGTATATATATATATATATAAATATATATATATATATATATATATATATATATATATGTGTATATATATATATATATAGTGTCCGTCATAAACTTGGCTACATATGAAAAAAAAAAATATTATTGAAATTTCTGAAAAACTCTAATGGCGGTTCATTTCTGCATGTCTGACAACTGGAAAATCCGTTGCGGCTTATATCACGTGACCTCAGATTTGGCGGAAATTTGGAAAAAGTTTTATCTGGTGCCGAAAAATGGGTCAAATTGACAAGATATCGAAAAATGTATTTGGAATCCAACGAGGATCCCATGTACCGATTCTGAACCAGAATGAAAGAAAACAAAAATACCATTTTATTCCTCTACCCTCACTAACAAACATTATACATTCTTGTTTTATCTGGAAACAGCTTTAATAACCTAAATCACATAAGTTTGGGTCAAAACTAATCAAATATTTGTGAAATAGAAATTTTGCGGGTGATTAATTATGAAAACACGATTTAGTCTTGTCACTAGGTGTAGTCATGCCCTGAATATTGATGCACATGAACTTATTCAATATTCTCAACCCGTAAAAAAATTTGAACATACTATTATTTGTAATTAAAACGACATTATTTATCCTTGCTAAATTTAATATTGGTTACCTGAAAAGCAATGTTTAGAAACAACGGCCGATTCGAAATGTAGAACCTTTAGAAAGTTGTATAAGGAATTGTGCAGCACTGATCAACAGAACTATATTGGAAAATTTTCACATTGTTTGTTAATGAGTGTTTTTTATTTTTCCACTTCTACCTAAACAATACTAAATTAAATTAGGATAAGTAATGTATTATTAAGTTTCAATCACGAATATTAGTTGGTTTAAATTTTATTTACGGGTTGAGAATATTGAATAAGCTCATGTGCATCAATATACAGGGCATGACTACACCTAGTTGTCACTTAAACACGATTTAGTCTTGTCGACTAAATCATGTTTTCATAATTATTCTGCCGCAAAATGTCTATTCCACAAATATTTGATTAGTTTTGACCCAAATTCATGTGATTTGAGTTATAAAGCTGTTTCCAGATAAAACAAAAATGTATAATGTTCCTCAGTAAGGGTATTGTATTTTTTATGCTTTCTTCAATCGGGTTCAAAATTGGTACATGGATTTCAAACTCATGTTCCCTATACATTTCTTCGATATCTTATCAATTTGACCCATTTTTCGAGACCACAGACAACTTTTTTTTAAATTCCCGCCAAATCTGAGGTCACAACGCATTTTTTTAGTTGTCAGACATGCATAAACGAACCGCCATTAGAGTTTTCCAGAAATTTCAATAACAATTTTTTTTAGCATATGTACCCAACTTTATGCCGGACACTGTATATATATATATATATATATATATATATATATATATATATATATATATATATATATAATATAATGAAATAAGAGATATTTGTTACGATTCCAAGATATTCACCATCCGCCTACAGCTCTTTCTTGTTTTCCCAATCATCAGGACGGCTTGTGGTATTTCTCAAAGTCAAACCAATTCTCTCAGAGTTTCAATACCTACCGGCAAGTATGGAATTGGGAAATGCACAAAATTATAGAGGTGACACCTATAATCTGTGGGGTGAAGCTTAGACCTAATGACGTGGAATTTGATGACACGAAATTTATATATATATATATATATATATATATATATATATATATATATATATATATATAATTCGTGGGAATTCCAAAAAATTAATCACAAGGAATTTCGATCAACATTGATAGGACACCAACAGATGTCAGTATAGGCCAATCCTCGACACCAAAAGTCGTACTTCTAGTGCGTTCAGAGTAACGCAAAATGAATAACGAAATATTTGATTCGTTTCCAAGAAAGCCAACATCTATAATTTTGTGCATTTCACATTTTTATCCTTGCCAGTAGGTATTAGCACTCGGAGAGATTTGGTTCGAATTCAGAAAAGACCCCAAACCGTCCTGATGATTGGGAAACCATAAAACATCTATAGGCGGATGGTGGCTTTCTTGGAATCGAATCAAATCTCTCTTTCTTTCGATATATATATATATATATATATATATATATACACATATATATATTTTAAATCAGTCAGTGGAAAAAATTTCTTACACCAAAGGAAATACGATATATATACAGATATATATTTTAAATCAGTCAGTGGAAAAAATTTCTTACACCAAAGGAAATACGATACGAAGTATAATTAAATAAAAATTCAAATCTAGCCATTATAATCCCTATTCAATATGAAATCGCAGGGGCAGTATCCCTAACATTATTCTGCTGATTTCCGCCACCTCTTTGATGATTTCCTGCAGATGAAATGGCGAATTCACGCCAATTACAGACAATATAATGTTATTCGTATGTCATCTTGTGCTGTTTCCAAGTGTCCTTCCTTCCAGTGTAGATATTTTGATAACCTGGAATTATGGTACTTTTGAAGGACCCACCCTATATAAAATATAAAAAGTTAGCGTATTCAGCAATTTATCCGCCTCTCCTACATTGAATTTCATCAAAAGCCGCCGTATTCATCAACATTGAATTCATATATTTTCAAATCGAATTTCGTGGCACCAATTTCGCATATTCATGATATTAAAATGGATTTTATTATATAATTCGGTGAATGACGCCTTTGGTATAAAAACCATTTCGATTTACGTCGTTCAATCGCCGCATTCATCATGAATTGGAGGTGAGTGAAATGTTTCTATAATCATAATGATTGACGGCTACAATCGCATCGAAATGCATTCGAAATGTTTCAAAATAGTTAATTTGGAAGGATTAATATTTAAATTGATATTTAAATTGAAGACTTATAAACCGATAATTTAATAATGACATATGCAATGGTAACTAAGAACTCATTGTGTGGCTGCTAAGGGCTTTCAGATGTTTTCATAGCCTACTTGAGGTTTGGAAATATACTCGAACTAACTACTGAGTAATTTTCAGGTATTTATTGTAAAATAAATGATGAAATGAATATTAAGAAATATGAGCACCTGCTTCCTTTATACTCAGTATACTGTAAATTAAAATGTTTCATATGACGTATGTGACATCAACATGGTTGAAATATGGGCTTTTAATTTTTGATATAAAATCAAACCTTTCCATTTAAAAAAATTATCGATGACGTCATATCTTGTAAATTAGTGGGGGTATAACTTTTTTTTTAAGTAGAAAACTAAAACTAAAAACCGACCTGTCCGAGCTTTACCTCCGAAAATATTTAACTCGTAAGGTAATCGAGCATTTTCATACTTTATGAACGCACTGTATATTTCGCATTCAGACGATGTGAATTGACTTGCTTCCATTGAGGAGGTGAGGTGATGTTGAAATGAATGCATGGAATGCCATTCAGTTCGATATATGAAAATACATTCATTAAATAATAATAAATGAGATGCGGGTTTGGATTTCTGAAGATATACGGAAATTACATCATACATCATTCGACATCCTCGTATTTCGTTGTTGCTTTTGTAGAACCCAATAAAATACTGAAATTTGATTGATAGACGTTGTTGTGTAACCAGAAATTAAGATCTGGTAACTCAAAAGGAGTTTGTATATTCCATCGAAAATAGTAAGTACCTATGTGCTATGTGCGAAGTGCTTGGTGGGAACAGTCAAATCGATCGCAGCGCACGATATGGCAGAAATGTGAAACATATCGGGACTGTCAAATTTGTTTTCATAATTCCACGTTAAATACGCTGCCTTATCTTTTTGCTGTTTATGAGCTCAAGAAGGAAATTGGTCACAATACTTGTGTTTGTTGTTTACTGCACGAATAATGGAAAACATAGTTTGTGTAAATTTTACACTTTTCTTAAATCGGCCTGGAAATTGGAGCAAAGAAAGAAATGGATAGCTGTCGTAAAACAGAAAAAGTGAGTAATATAATTACGATTCCACGGAAACAATTATATTTTTACGATATTATGAGTATTACTAACTACCTAGCATAGCGCGAAACTCAAATTATACTGAACTACTCCAGCCAGAAAAAAAAGGTATCACAGCGAGACTCGAGCTTTGGAAACCTCGATCCTCAATATAAGAACTTTGTTCATTAGCTCGCTGGACCATTGGTACTCGTAATAAATTTGAATCAATACTGGTAATATTATTGATTGCAAATTAGTGCATGTATTTGGTTTATTGAATTTTTGATATTTGACGCAAAAAATATGAAGTTGCTTTGGGCATTTTGCGATTTGGGAAATCAGATTGGAGCTTAATAATGGTACTATTACGTATTGCTGGTTTCAGTTTTGTGTATTCTCGAGTGATTGGGGGAATTTGGTGTGTTTCTTTTGAGAAATAAGGCTGAATAAATGCAATTACACGCTCGCGGAGAAAATTAAGGCACAATTTTGGTTACTTACATCCGAATATGTTTTGTGTGGTGTTGATGTCACTGAGATTTGACTAATAATATTGGTCTCGTATAAAATCACTTTGGCCGTTGATGTTCACTTCTTCGACATTTCTCACATGTGGAAAAAATTATTTATTTCCTTTTATCACAGAGGTTGGGCAGATATATTATGTTTAATGCCTTCAAATCATGTTCTTATTATAATATCAATTTGTTTTACTTATAAATATTATACATTGCACTCGATTATCGACTGTTTTACACATTCCTTCAAGTTTTTCAGTTGATTTCAATAGAAATAGTATATTATGATACTAGTGTATAAGTGAGCCTTCAAAGCACGCGCAACGAGTTTGAAGGCACGACGCGGAGCGGGGTGCTATCAACGTTGCAAGTGCTTTAAAGGCATTCAACACGTGTATCATACTCTATTTTTTATTATACGTGTATCATAACTTCAATAACAATGCTGAAAATGAATTTTAGATCAGGATAATGACAAGTTTTTTTTTCAAATATCAAAGTTTGACTACTTTTTGTTACCTAGAATCCTGCAAAACACGGCGTGTTTTGATCTTGAGATTTCGCACGGTTTTTCCATCAAAACACGGCGTGTTTTATTCTTGAGATTTCGCACGCTTTTTAGTTTATAAAACGAGGATTATGATGCCGGTATGAAAAAAAAATAATCATTGAACTGCGAAATGAAATAACGAATGGCCAATTAAACTGCCAAATGAATCTAATTGATGGTAATTGACCTGTCAAATAAAAATTATTAAATGGTGATTAACCTGCCCATCAAGAGTGATTGATGGACAATTGAACTGTCAATTAAGAGTGATTTATGATCAAAGAATCCTACCATCTACTGGTAATGATTTGAAAAATTCCATAGAATAATGAAGAAAATGAAGACTATATATTATATGATAAGTCGATGATAATAAAATCATAATTGAATAAAATGAACTGAAAGAGAAAAAACAACACGATTCGCATCAACGACCTTCAAGTAATGTTTGAGAGTCACCGCATGTTCCAATATGTCTGGAGTTGAGGAAGCAATAATTCATACTTATAAATCTTCAAAGGAAAGAAAAACGGGTAATTTCGGTTCTCTTGAAATTATTCATAACTAGTTATTTGTATGCCAAGACCGCGAAACACCTTTTTAGCGTACCGAAAGAAAAGACATCGCCAAGGCCGCTTGCGGCCGAGGCAGGATGATCTTGAGGTCGCTAAAAAGTTTCGCGGTCATGCATACACAATATTTTTCGTGCAATTGTCAAAATTAACGAAGTCACAGCGTTGCTATGGAAATGATATGGTTGAATATACACAAACCATTTTGACTGTTCTTGACAAAACGCAAATATGTCTAATACTGATTTTGTATCTTGCACTCCTCCAGAGCATATTGTAAACTTGGCGCCTTTCGTTTTGATACCTGAAAATTCTAAACGGCGGTACGAAAAATGTAACAGCTAGTTTAAAGATTGGTGTGACAAACAGAATGTAAAATAGTCCTTGTCATTGTCGTATTTTAGAAATGTCAAATTTGTAAGTGACGTTTTGTTTGGCGGCCGTTGCTATGGATAACAGCCGCGAAATTAAATTTCGCGGACTGTAATGAGAACGCGAAATACTCACTTCGCGTGTGATTGCACGAAAAATTATAAAAGAGTCTCTTTTTTATATCAATGAAGAAAATCAATTGGACAAAAATATAGCTTCAATTAAAGTCCGAGACTATTGTCTAAATCACTCATAATTAATTATATGAACGGATTTTTCAATCTTGATCGATTAAACTCTTGGAATTGTATAAAATTATATGAGTTTAGATACGGCATCTGTTGACCTTTCACAGAAAAATCATCAGACGTTTTTTGTAGAGAATCAGATTTATCCAGCATAGTTCGAAAGCTACAAGCGCCCACATCGCAACACTCAAAAAGCGAGTTTTTGACATTAAAAAAAAGTTTTTAATATTTCTCAAATTTTATGAATTTCTAACGTAAATTTGTTGTTGTTGCACTTTTTTTAGCTTCAACATTGAATATTGCCTGACCTATGGCAATGTCAAATATGTCACATAGTAGAGTTTCAGGCGATACGAAAATCTTGTTTTTCTACTAAGTATTATAATATGCGAATTAAAAACCTATCTGCTACCGATTTATTAATATTGTCCATTTTAACACGGATTTTCATTTTGAAACAGATTTTGGCCAATAAAAACACGTACTTTTCATTCAATTCAAATTTTCGGCATATAGAAACACGTACTTGGGGATAATCAAGTGGTATGTTTCTACATACTTGTTTGACATTTATTTTTAATTGGCATTCAATCACAACGCGTCAAAAATACCTACAAGTATGTCGAGCAGTGAAGAATTATCTTGTACACCACTAGAAATTATTGTTTTTATTTTATTATTTATTAGTCGTAGAGAGAATAGTGTATGTAACGATCATGTGATGGCTATTAATACATTCGCACACGGTTTACGACTTACCTCGTGCTCATGTATTAATAGTTATCATTACATGATCATTGCATAATATACTATTTCAACCCTAAAAATTTATAATACTTATTTTTTCCACTTCCTACAGCTTTTCTCAGAAGCGATCAAGATTATTTCCAGCTACTCGAAAGAGAATTATTTTATCTCATTTCTGTATTTGTTCTATTATCAATCTCATTATACATTTTATTACAATATCTAAGTTAGATTTAGTAGAGGTTTATTCGATTATCGAAAATGCTGCTTTGGTAGGGATTGCCCACTCTCAGTTTTTTTGTGATACTCAACGGACATGTCCCAACAGAATAAAGCGAAAAAAAGACTCTGAATAGCCCCATCCTCAACTTTATCATAGAAAGCGCACATCAAAATTGTCGGGTTCTATGAAAAACATCATAAAGAACACTGCAACGTGTGGGAATATAAAATGTATACAATTAGTGTCAAAAAAACACAACCTGAAAGAAAAGCTCCTGCTTGCGCAAATGAAGTCATAACGAACATACCGGAGCTCCACGATAATTATAATTTGTAGAGAGTCGCTATTCTTTGACAGTGTTGCCAAACACGGGGTTGTGTGATTAATCCACTGTCTAGAATAAATTAAAGAGCACGCTGTGCTGTGAATTAGGTGAAATGGAGCTAGTTTCGAGTAAAACAGTACTTTAATTATACCTTCCATGGAAGACGATGCTCGATGAGCTGAAAAACGTTGTTTTTTTTGTGGAAGCGACAATGTATGGTGTACATTAATAGAGCTCATCCAGTATTGAAACGACCTTTTGGTAGGTAGAGAGGAAGAAAACACGAGTGGACACGATTTGCTGTGCTACGGCGAATCTTCACCAGTGTCTTGGCATGCAGCGTTTGAAAGGTTAGGTTTGTTTGATTAATAAATAGGTAGTGCGGTTATTTATTCAACTGTGCAATAGTTTACTCGTTACCTCGCCAAAATGCCCAGTGTTAAGTTCTATTCAGTAGCGGAAAACGAAATAGGAGTGTTAGGAAAGTTATAGGAGTGTAAGTTCTCTACGTCTCGTGAATCGCCTATACCAAATAATTTGGTACGCCTATGGAATTTCTATTAATAGCCATAGTTAGATAATGGTTCGGGTATCTTCGATAAAAATTGGTTGTTAGGTGGGGGAAGGCCAAAGTGGTCGTTTCAATACTGGATGAGCTCTATATCATTCTTCACACTTTTTTGGGATTATAACTTTCCACAATTAGAAAACAAAATGAAATGGATCAGTGAATCTATACTGATGGATAATTTGAAGGATGTGGAAGTTTGATATGATTGACATGAAATTTTTACTATCAACACTATTACGATTCACTAAATTTATATACATATCACCCATTAAATAGGTTGCTACTGCAACCCTGTGCAGAATATTTGCAGGATGAGAGCATACAGACTGAAACAAACAAAAAACTGGAGAATTCGAACAACTGGACATACCAGAATCACTCAGAAGAACTCGAAATGATTTCAGACTACATGCAACCCCTATACTCATTCGAAAAACCATTCGAAACACGAATTGATGGATCTGGATGAGCCCCGAGTATAGAATCACAATCAACTGCGGACATAGTCTGGTATACAGACGGTTGAAAGATAGTTGAAGGAACGGGAGCAGGAATACATGAGGTAAGGCCAAGAAGGGATTACATAATACCACTTGGCAAATGCTCCACGATATTCCAAGCTGAAACACATTCTATTATGGTATGCATTCAGAAGAATCTAGAAAGTGGTTATAGGAAAAAACACATCTACATTCTATCTGACTGTCAAAGTGCTATCAAAGCACTCAACTCCATACAGATAGAGTCCAAACTGGTCTGGGACTGCCTCCAGAACCTCATCGAGCTGGCAAAACACAACAAGGTCACCTTGATGTGGGTGCCAGGTCATAGAGGCATTGAAGGCAACGTCAAAGCGGACCAGCTAGCTAGACAAGCATCTGAATCGCTATTCACAGGGCCAGAACCTGCACATGGTATTAGCAAAAACCGATGCAGGACCCTGATCGACGAGTGGATAAAAAGAAGACACCAACAATATTGGGATCAAACTGTCGGGCAAATACACAGAAAAGTCATGGTAGGGCATCCAAACCGGACCCTGACGGCTGACCTTCTGAACCTGAACAGAACGAAGGCTCGTATAATAATAGGTCTGTTGACTGGACACTGCGGCCTAAGAAAACACCTAAATACCATGGGAGTACGCAGGGAAACCGTGGAGTGTAGGCTATGTGAAGAAGAGGAGGAAACAGCCTCTCATATTATCTTCGACTGTGACGCCCTAAGTAGTAGGCGACACAGAACCTTTAGAGAGATCAGCTCGGAAACATGCATGAATCCAAAGAACCTCATCAACAGGCTTCTAAACCTATTTGAAGGCACCAACCTGTTTGAATGAGGAACCACTGACGACAGAGTGATACAATAGACCCCAGCTGGTCGCAGTGTCAAGGGAAGCTGAATGCCAACCCTGTCTCTGGCTCGTCAGCTCTCAACCAACCAACCAACCCATTAAATATCAAGCAGTGTTTCTAAGTAGATTTGTTCTATGTGATCAGAAAATTCACGTAATAACCTAACACCTGTTCCTGGTGGTCTATATATGGATCCTATTACCAATTTGGTTTCATTGATATAAACCACGAGTCATAATTGTTCCAATAGTACTATAAGTGATAGAATTCGGCTATATTGGCACTGATAAAGTTTCCATTTTATCAGGTGCCATGGACTCGGAGCATGGGGGGGATTTAACGTGCAGCGCCGAAGTGGCGGAATCGGAAAAACTGATCCAGACAGTATTACTTATCCCCATTTACCGCAATGATAGAAAAGTTCTCTACAAAGTGCGATAGTTCAAATGTTTCCGTCGCAAACGTCAAAACGGCATTTGTATTGTGATTCGACGGGTAAAAGCTTCCTACAATAAATTAATGGCAATAAACGAGTCGGCCGCAAATAACTTCGAATCAAATGTAAATGACGTGAAGGAAAAAAATAAGTGGTCGGGTGACTACTGCTGTGTTGTGGGGTGCACAAACACGCGTTTAAATGCACCCGCGAATGCGAAATTGTATGACTTTTATAATTAAACGGTTTTATTTAGCTTGCTTATGTCTTGTGTGGGTCAAATCTAGTAATTGAAATTTTACTCTCTTTCTGTGGACCGATTGAAATTTGGTACACACTTACAGTTCTGATGACAATACAATTATGTGTTTTCAGTGTCATTGTAAATGGCGGATTACATATTTTTTTGCAACCCCCTCGTTATGGATATCAAATGAAAGGGATTGACAAGTAGAATACAGAACACCATGAGAAATTTCCAAATAACAACGTCCGAAACAAAATGGTGGATCATAGAGTTTAGACAGTCAATACAACCCCCTCAATATGGATATCGAATGAAAGGGTTTGACTAGTAGAATACAGTAAACCATGAAAAAATTCCGAATCCAAGATGGCGTCCGAAACAAAATGGCAGATCATAGAGTTCAGACAGTGAATACAACCCCCTCAATATGGATATCAAATGAAAGAGCTTGACTAGTAGAATTCAGTACACCATGAAAAAAATCGAAATCCAAGATGGCGTCCGAAACAAAATGGTGGATCTTAGAGTTTCGACAGTCAATACATCAAAACTGAAATCTAGGTATCTAATCAAAACAAAGGAGTTTGTCAACTCAGAATCGTGATTCAAGCATGAATACCCCACTAATCAACGAGTGAACAATCACAATTCTGCTGTTTTGAGTTTGTTCCGAAACAAGGGTGCTCATATTTATAAAATAAAAGCACAGAACCAGCTAGGTGACGCCACACGAAATACTGATAATTTGAATCTAGCATTATAGACCACGCAGTTGTGTATTTAGGAGTCGAGTAAAGTATTTGAAAGGATTATGTATTGAGGAGTCAGATTGCAACAACCTGACAGGAAAGAAACCTTGTGATAATGAGGCAATAAATGACTTAAATAGAATGAGAAATATATATAAAACTAAAAACTTGGAAATAAAATGAGTGAATGTTTTTTTTAAACGGTTTTATTGTAAAGAAACATATAATGATGCAGATAATGTACTAAAAGCTAAAAAATAATTAGGTAGGTACCAGGTACCAGTCATCACACCACTCTCCTCATCAATATAGGGCATTGATCAGACTAAAATGAAATCGTGGGGCATAGACTGTAGATAATAGAAATTCGACGCGCCTCACGATTTTATTTTAGTCTGATCAATGCCCTATATTAATGAGGAGAGTGATGTGATGATTGGTACCTGGAACCTACCTGATTATTTCTCAGCTTTTAGTATATTATCTGCATCATTATTATGTTTCTTCACAATAAAACCGTTTAGCCTAAAAAAATTGTTCACTTATTTCATTCTACCGTGAGCTACAAACGCGACCGAAGATAAAAATGGATATTGGCAGTACGAAGAGTAAAGTGTCTGTTAATTTATACTAACAACTAGTACTACTTTTGACAAATTGACAAATTGCAATGAATGCAGTATTGCAATTCACTTTGTATGGTATATACCTACTTGGAAATATAGTTATATAAGTCAATTCATAATTTCTTTGTAGCTGGGTAGAAAAACACAAATTGTTTAGTTCCGATTTGGAAGTCCATGAAAACCGAGTTGGCAATTGACAAAGTTTAATTTTCACATTGATATAAACAATTAATTTTTCCCATACTAATAATAATGATAATCTAAAAAAATGCATGAACCATATTTTTATTCATGTAATGCACATTCACAATATTTTTTTAGTCAAATGCTGGCAGTAAACGAACAATATGAAAAATATGTGAAAATATATGTATGTAGAAAAAAAAACAATATTTCCAATATATGTTTTGTACTTCTTCCATATTCAATAATATCTCTCTATTATTTTTGTTTATTCGTGTAATTTACTCCTACATTCAATTAAACTTTATCAATTATTTGTGGAAATATTCATTCACCTGTAATTCGACAGAGTACTGATTTGTTGTCGCTGCTGCTTGGTTAATCACTTTCGCATGTATGCTGGAATAATCAGTTCTTTTCACGTCCCGCACCTGACACACATGAGCCAAACGCACCAATGCTGCTCCTATTTGCAACCACCACTTGATCCATCACGAATATAAAACTCTTTTAAACTTGACAATAAATTACATGTAAACACTACGATGACAGGCGAATTACGTATTCGCAGTGCACGTGTTCAGTCGGTTAAATGCGGTCCGCATACTACTCGTCTCAATCTGCATTTTATTCATTACTAGGGCAATTTCCGAAACCGAGGCTCAATTTGATTGGAATGTTATACATGCCGAATCACAATGCAACCGCAGTTTTCACGTTTGTAACAAACAAATTTAAATTGTTGCACTTTAAAAACACTCTATTTATCACAGGGGCAAATACGGATAATTTGGGCTATCTGGAGTAAGTTGTCCGATTCCGCCACTGCGGTGCCACTTACAAAGGTGCTCCAAGTCCATAATCATTGTTCCTTCACAAAGAAAAAGAAATAATCATAATTTTTTGTTCTGTAATAACTTTGAATCACTAACTTGGACTTAGACTTAAGATTAGAGTTGTGACAAACCAGCAAGGATGAATTTATAATTTTTTGGTCATGCTCAGATTTGGTGTAGAGAGAGACCCAGCAGGGTACAGACGGATGGGAAGTCAGATCACGGAAAATTATAATCTGAAACGTAGGTACTCCTCCATATGCGGTGGTGAACAGAGACCATTAGTTTTCCATTTCCTCTTTCGGTTTTTCCCACCAGCCTTCGAAAGTAATTCTATAGAATGAACTAATCTTTGATCTATACTAATTGACAGTGGCGTATCTGGGAATTATGTTTGGGGGGGGGTAATGACTTAAAAAAGTTAAATACCTCTACTTATAGGTACCTACAAAAAACATAAGTATTTTTTTTTCATTCAAATTCGAACAAAAATACAAAATGTAATAAAATAAAAGATATATATGCATATACTTATAAGTAGGTACAGAAACAAAGATTTATTACGTTTAAATAAAAAATCCCAAAATGAAATCCAGTCTCCTGTATTTCTTATTTGCAAACCTTTCAATAACATTTGAAACATCTATTTGCACATCTCTATGAATATGAAGTAGAGCTAATCCAACCAACCACACTAACTGACATTGTATTTAAAATATGAAGACACTTTTTTATCAAGGGATGTTAGCGTCACAAGATTTAAAAAAAAAAAAACAGGAAATTTCAAAAAATAATACTATCAGCTGAACACTTGAGAGAATGTAATTTCAATGGAAAATAATTTTTTCATTGAATTTCGATGATGTGAGGCTATTGTTTATCAAGTTATTTTTTTAGAACCACCTATTTGATTAAAAACCAATAATTGTTCACAGAATGATATTCTGTTTTGCTTCCTGGAGCACATTTTACATGTGTACTCGATAATATGTGTACTCGATAATATTGTAAGTTCCATTGGATCTCCTTCACAAAAATTCGCTAGATACCTACTCAACATTCTGAAACCACTATCTGGAAATGGAAATAGTTCTATAAAGAATACTCCTCATTTTCTGGAGAAATTGAATGAATTACAAATTCAAGATGGAGATCTTCTAGTAAGTTTTGATGTCGAAAGTTTGTTTACTAATGTCCCTATTGATAAAACTCTAGAAATAGTGAAAGAAAGATTAGAAAATGACACATCACTGAAGACAAGAACAACACTGGATGTCAGTGCCATCATAGAATTACTCAAACTATGCACAGAAAAAACATATTTCCAATTCAAGAACGAATTTTATCAACAAGAGTTTGGTTTGGCGATGGGTTCTCCTTTGTCACCCATTTCAAGTAACATATTCATGGAATACTTTGAAGAATCTTCCGTTGGAACATTCCACAATGGTCCAAAAATATGGTGGAGATACGTAGATGATGTTTTCGCTATCTGGAATCGAAGTGAAGAAGAATTAAACATTTTCTTGGATCATATAAACGGTCAAGAACCGACGATCAAATTCACGTTAGAATCAGAACAAAACAACCAACTCCCCTTTTTAGATGTCATGATCCAAAAATCATCATCCCGAATGGAAACATATGTACACAGAAAGAAGACGCATACCAATCGATATCTACATTACAACTCAAACCATCACGCCAGTGTGAGAAAAGGCATAGTTAAATGTCTCTATAATCGAGCCCAAACGGTTTGCAATTCCAACCAGAATCTACAGGAAGAAATAAACCTCATAAAATCTGTTCTCAAGGAAAATGCATATCCAGATCAGTTTGTGGAAAAAACAATCACTGACATTGAAAACAAAAACCCATCAAACAACCAATTAACACAACCAACAGGAGAACTCCCACCACCTACACATTTCACAACCAACATAATACCTTATGTCCCCGGATTATCTGAAAAGATCAAACGAATTGGACATAGGTATGATGTGAGAGCATCATTCAGAACAACAAACACACTGAGATCAATACTAACACAAACAAAACCAGAAAACGCAGAAGAAAGTACCAAAAACTGTATTTACAACATACCTTGTTCTTGTGGTGATAGTTATATAGGTGAAACGTCAAGACCATTGGAAGTGCGCCAAAGTGAACATCAGAGTTACATCAGAAATCGACAAATAACTGGATCAAAAATTGCAGAACATATCCTCACATCCAATGGCGATCATACGATTGAATGGAATAGGACAAAAATCTTGATGAAAAAACCACATCAAGAGAGGAGAAAATTGAAAGAAACGGCCTGTATTCTTCTTTCCAATAACAACTGCTTTTCAACAAATCCTGTTGAAATGGATCATACATGGTTACCTCTACTCAGAGAGGAAGTGAGATATGGTAGAATGCTAATAAACTGATCTGAACAACACCCCATATATCAAATGAGCAATACGTCACTCTCAAACTTTTTTGGCAGATCTCAATTGACATCCGTCAGTTGAAAAAGCGAAGAAGACTTTGCAAAAAAAATCCAAATTATAAAACAATTAAAGGAGATTTAGAAGATTTTGAGAACGGGGGCAGATATAGTCCCCGAAACGTCAAGCAAAAACTATATAGAGAAGTATCTTATGAATTTTTTTAAAGAATTTTTTGATAGGCAAATTCAGAAAACGGCAAGTTATTGACAAATTGAATTATTTTTCTATAGGAAATATAATTTGGTGAACGCAATAACTTATCGGGGTGAACTAATCAGTTTGCCCTCTCTACACTTGTATAGATTTTCCTGATTATATTTTCATTTTCAGACTGTGGAAGGTTACCCAAAAAACATGTCAAGAAACGCTATAAAATTGTTTAAAAGTTGATTATTTTGTGTGTGATATTACACAATTATCAGTTTTATGACTGACAAAGGCATTTTACAACGATTTAAAAAAAAATATGTAATTTGTTTATGAAATTTCTATGAACAAATGAATAAGTTGAACATTTTTCAGAGATTGTTTTTTTGCATTAGGTTGCTGATTGAAAAAAAAATATTCCAAATTTTTTAAATTGTTTATATTAGTTTTTTTTATTATTTAAATAATATATTAAGAATTTTTTCTTTAAAATTAATAATTGGTTATTCTCCACCTAATAAAAAGACATTGTTTTTTTTTACATTCAGTTAAGGTGCATCTATTACCAAGATCATTGGCACCATCAATTCGGCAGGACAGATTTTATATTACTTAAATTTTTGTGAAGAGGTTGATTGCTCTTAAGAAATTCGTCAAGTTTTTAATCGTGGTAGCGTCTCTAAAATTTTCAGATAGTTGTTCTGATATGTCAAGGAGTTGTCTCATGTTT
This sequence comes from Gonioctena quinquepunctata, assembly GCA_018342105.1. Lineage (NCBI taxonomy): Eukaryota > Metazoa > Arthropoda > Insecta > Coleoptera > Chrysomelidae > Gonioctena > Gonioctena quinquepunctata. The sequence continues at coordinate 52,729 of JAFIRS010002355.1, read as the reverse complement.
CCACATATAATGTGTGAAACGGTGATTACTTCACCGCAATGAATGCATATCGGAGGATCTTGTCCTTCTAGGAGGAATGCGTGGGTTAATAAAGTGTGGCCAAACCTCAGTCTGTGTATTTTAACCCTGTCAGCTCTTGGCAGGTTCCCGGAAGGACGCCACGGTTGGATATCACGTTTCATTGCTTTCAAGTGGTTGTCTATTTGACTCCATTCTCTTTGCCAATCAATCAATCAATAAAATTTATTTTCTATATATACAAATCATTCAAACTTAGAACTACTATATACAATGTATGGGTATTTTTTTTCTTCTCTTTGCCAGTCTGCTTTTATTCGGGAATTGTATTCAATTTTCACATCATCCATTCTCAAGATTCGAGCTTCTACTCCTTCGGCTTCAGCAGCGTTTCGCGCTGCTATATCTGCGATTTCATTGCCTACTATTCCGATATGGCTTGGCGCCCATATGAATGGTACATTCCTCCCATTGTTATGCAGATCATGAATTGAAAGTCTTATCATTAGCACAAGTGGGTCTTCGGAGGAAGAATTTGAAATGGACTGGAGGACGCTACGGGAATCGCAAACAATGATGATTTTCTGTTTGTCTCTTGTCATACTGGAGAATAGTAATGCTTGCCAGATGGCGTAAAGCTCTGTTGTATATATAGAGGCACAGGAGGAAAGAGACCAAGTGTGTATTTCATTTTCCACAGACAAGACGCAGCCAACTCCAGTTGCTGTTTTAGAGCCATCCGTATACAGGATTGTGGATTGTGGAAATTCGCGTATAATCTCTAAGAACAGCTGACGATAGATTACTGGGGTAGTTTCATTTTTAGGAAGGGCGGTTAAGTCTAGACGCATAAAGACTTTCGAAAGTAGCCAAGGGGGGATTTCATAATTATTCAGAGGAAGTATGTCTAAATTATGCCATTCTAGTGATGTTAGAGATTCGCGTGCTCTCACTCCTGCTGGCCTCGTGATAGTAGGTCTATTAGTGTATACACAGTGCTCTTTTAGCAATATTTGGGAATTCCGATGATTGGGTTGTGCTCGTATATTGACGATATAATTTGCTTATAATTTTCGTCGGTGTAATCTCAGAGGTAAAGAACCTGTTTCGCTACAAATACTCATGATAGGAGTTGTATGAAAAGCACCTATTGAGTATCTGAGTCCCGCATGGTGTACGGGATCGATTAGTTTCAGTGTAGATTTCCGGGCTGAGGAGTAGATTATAGAGCCGTAGTCTGTTTACGACAGTATTAAAGATCGGTAAACATTCGGTAAAGTGTCTGCATCGGCCCCCCAGTTTGTGTTGGAAAGGCATTTTATCACATTGAGAGTTTTACACCGTACGACCAGGCTATCTATACAGTGCTTCTCAAAAGTCCCCCCTTATTTTTGGAACGATTATACATAATTAAGTGAAATTTGGAAACTGAATATTAAAGGTTGTAAACTTCCCTACTAGTGATGATAGATGACGAAATCGTCAAAGATGACGTCACAAGGCCATTGTGACCAATAATTTTAAATGGAACCCTACGGCAAGCGACACCTCTTTTAAAAGGTATCGAAAAACCTATTCAATGATACTAATTTTGTTTGTGTTTATGGCAGTTTTAATGGCTCATTAGTAAACATTAAAATTTAAATTCCATTTAGTATGATATTAATTACAGATTTGAAAATCAGTATCTACTCGAAGTGGCCTCCATTCACTTCCTAACAGTGGAATATCCTATTTTCAAACACTTCTCGTACTTTTGCAAATGTGTCTGCGGAAACAGCCTCACATTCTGCAACAATACGTTGTTTCAAAACGTCAATATTGTCAGGTTCAGTTGCGTAAACCTAAGATTCAAGGTACCACCACAGAAAAAAATCCAAAGGTGTGAGGTCCGGTGATCGAGCTGCCCATTCCGTTGAACCGCGTCGTCCAATCCATCTACCACGATACTCCTCATCCAAATACCGTCTTACTGAGCCGTAATAGTGTGGAGGAGCACCATCTTGTTGGAATGTTATTTCCAAATTGCCGAATTCATCTGGATTATCTTCCAAAATTTCAAGGATTTACGGTTCTATTGCGTTTTGCAACAGCTCCAGATATACCTCAACAGATAAATTAGATTTATAGAAAGAGGCCCAACGATGTGGTTTCCCAGGATACCTGCCCAAACATTCACCTCCTGGGGAAATTGGGTATGTGTTTCACGAAACAGATGAGGATCTGCGTCACTCCAATACCTCACATTCTATGTATTTACATTTCCATTTGGATAGAAAGTACTTTCGTCACTAAAACAAATTGTTTTGACATAGTCTGGCTGTTGGTTAATTTTAGTTTCCATATTTTCACAAAATTCTAGTCTTCGATCTGGGTCGTCGTCTGAGAGTGGATGAACCATTTTTAATTTGTATGGATGAAATTTGTTTTTTTTCAACACCCTGTGTACTGTACTCCGACTGACTTCACAGGTAGATGCAAGGTGAGTTGTTGAAGAAGTAGGATTAACTATTACTTCTGCCAGTATATCAATTTTTTTCTCATCAGGAATTTGTGGTCTGCCAGATCGTTTCGCATCATTAATACTACCCGTTGTTCCAAACTTACGAAGAAGCTCCCTTAAATAAGTCCTCGAAACGGGGCGATCGGGAAACCTCTCATTAAAAATGCGTTCTGCTGCATGAATATTTTGTCCAGTTTCACCAAGAATTAGGATCGCTGCTACTTCATCACGTTCGGCTCACAACAGTTTAACAAATAATTGAAATGTACAAAAATATTAAAAGTACCAAAAGCTGCTAAAACAGTTACACGTTCGATCAACAATACACAACTTATTAAATGTACAAAAACTTGGACAATTACAAAAACGTCGAATTAGGGAGACTAACAACTAACAGGCGGAGCTTGAATTTGGAATTTTAGTATTAACTGATTTAATTCTTCACAGTTTGGCGTTTTTCAAAAGCGAGTTGCCGAAACTGCCACAAACACAAACAAAATTAGTATCATTGAAAAGGTTTTTTCGATACCTTTTAAAAGTTTCGCTTGCCGTAGGATTCCATTTGAAATTATTGGTCACAATGGCCTTGTGACGTCATCTTTGACGATTTCGTCATCTATCATCACTAGTAGGGAAGTTTACAACCTTCAATATTCAGTTGCCAAATTTCACTTGTTTATGTATAATCGTTCCAAAAATAAAAGGGGGGGAGCGGACTTTTGAGAAGCACTGTATGTTTGCGCCATGTTAGTTTTGAGTCAAATATCAGCCCCAGGAATTTTATAGATTCTTTGCATTCGATGACAGTATCACCTAGAGTCAATCTAGGATCGTAGTGAGGCCTGCGTAGCCTACAGAAATGAACACAACTTGTTTTCTCCCTGGAAAATGTATAACCTACATTTTGGGTGTTCTGATCGATCTGATTTATGGATTGTTGTAATTTACGTGTTGCACTTCCCACGGTGGGTGCAGAGGCAATTATTGCCAGATCATCATCATACAAGCATATTTCTACTGTTGGGTGAACTGCTGAAGCTAGATCACTCACAGCGATTGCAAAAAGTTTTACACTCAAAGTGGAACCTTGCGGGACTCCATTTTCCGAATACTTGAGCGAGTAGAATGTTTCCCACTCTCACTCTTGGACAGAAAAGAAGATATGAGTAAAGGTAAGTTACCCCGGAAACCCCAGTCATGGAGATTCTTCAGGATACCATAACGCCAGGTCATGTCGTAGGCTTTTTCAAGATTGAAGAAAACTGCTCCTGTATCATTGTTCGAGGTAAACAAGTTGGTCTATTGTTGATCGATGATTCCTAAAATCTGATTGATGGTCAACTATGAGTCCTCGTGATTCGAGCAGCCATACTAGTCTGTTGTTGATCATTTTCTCTAGGATCTTACCCATGCAACAAGTAAGACTGATGGGTCTGTAGCTAAAAGGAAGCTGGGGATCTTTTCCTCCTTTCAGCATGGCAACTGTAATGGCTTCTTTCCACTGAGGTGGGTAAGTGTGTGAGTTCCAGATTTTATTAAATGAAATGAGAAGCGATATTTTGAATTCATAGGAGAGGTGTTTTAATATTTCGTAGTTCAAGGAGTCTGGGCCTGGAGCTGACGGTTCAGTACATGAGAGGGCATAATCAAATTCAGCTAGTGTAAATGGTGAATTATAATGAAGATATTCAGGTGTACCGAAGTCTAGAGGAAGTTCGTGTTGGGCTTTCAATCGTAAAAACTCCTGTTCATAATTGTTATTACTGCTTGTAGTACAAAATTGTCTCACCAGACATTCGGCGATTGTTGATGGAGAGTCCGAAATATCTCCCGTTTCCATGCGTGAGTATTTAAATGGTTGAGAAAAGCCGTTTCCGGCTATAGCTTTGACTTTGCGCCAGACTTCCGAAATTGGCGTGTGTGATGATATTGATGACACATATATATTCCAGGATGTTCGTTTATTCTGCACAATAATTCGTCGACCTTCCGCTCTAGCTTTTTTGAAGAGAATTAGATTTTCAAGGGAGTTATATCTTCTGAATCTGTTGAAGGCTCTTTTCTTTTTCTGTATCGCATCTCTTACTTGAGGATTCCACCAGGGGACTACGCGCCTAATGGGGAGTTGTGTTCTCATTGGAATGGCTTTTTTCGCTGCTAGTTTGGTACAAGCTGTCAGATTTTCAACCTCCTGGTATATGTCATCTGACTCGCCTGGTAGTTCTAAATGTTCTTCAAAGACGGACCACTGAGCTTTTTCAACGAGCCATTTGGGAGGTGGTACGACTTGGGTTTAACGGATATCCGTCGATATCACTATTGGAAAGTGGTCACTATTATATGAATCATCGAGGACTCTCCAAGAAAGACGGGTGGCAATTCTGGATGACGCAAGTGATAGATCAATCGCACTAAAGTCTCTGGATCTTGCATTGAAATACGTCATAGCACCAGAATTTAACAGGATCAAATTATCCCTATCTAGTAGTTGTTCGAGGATGGATCCACGAATGTCCCGTCGGAGTGAGCCCCAGAGGGGGTTGTGTGCATTCATATCACCTACCAGTAAAAATTTAATTGTTCATTCACTTAACAATATGTTATAAACAAACTATGATTGGCATTATTATATTTTTTTAGAATGGAACAAAAACTAACAAAAAGAACTATATACGACAAACTGTTCGAAATTTTTATTTTATAATTTTTCTAGAAAATTCTATAAAAATTACAAACATATTTTCTTGAACATTTTGCCGTATATGGTTGCTTTTGTTATTTTTTGTACCATTAAAAAACCAATTGCCAATCAAAGTGTGTTCAATTGTTGAGTAAATACACAATTACATTATTCATGAAAAAAAAAAATTAGGTAGAGAAGAACCAATTATTAATTAAAAAAAAAATATTTATATATTATTTAAATAATAAAAAAATTGAAGAAACTATTATAAACAATAAAAAGTTTTATTTTATTTCATTTTTCCAATCATAATAAACTCTTGACAACATAATGCGAAAAAACAATTTTTGAAAAATATTCAATTTATCCATTTGTTAATGAATATTTCATAAACAAATAGCGTATTTTTTCAAAACGTAAAATGCTTTTTTCAGACAAAACACTGATAATAATGTGAAATATCAATTGAAAAAAATTACAATTCTACTCGATTTCTTTTTTTAATTTAGAAATACCTAATTAACAAAATAATCAACTTCTGAACAATTTTATAGCGTGATATTATTTAGTGCACATGTGAAATGTGCTCCTAGAAGTAGAAAAAATATGGCTTCATTCTGCAAACAATTCGATTTCTAGTAAAATCGGTGGTTCTAAAAAACTACTTAATTAACAATAGCCTCACATTGTCAAAATTCAATGAATTTTTGTTTTCTAACGGAATTACATTTTTTCAAGTATTCAGATAATACTATGATTCTCTGGAATTTTTTATTTTTATTTGATAGTATAAAAAAGAATTGTATGTGCATTGCTCTCTCGAGAGGTGCTGTACTCCTGCATAATTGAATAATTGATTGATTGATAATTGAATTAGCCTGCTATAAGTATAAAAAGGGTGTGTGAATACAGCTCCTGCTGAATTCGGATTATATTTGGGTCTCATACTAGTGTTTAAAAAAAAGTTATACCAAAGTGAAGGTGTGGTGCCCAGGAGTACATTGATATAGTTAGTTATGTTTGAAGGTTGTAGACGATGTGGTAACTTGAATACTAGCGTTTCGGACGTCCATCGTCTTGATGGATTGCAGATACGAGCATTCGAAACGTCGTGAAAACCTTTTAAATCTATTAAGACGATGGACGTCCGAAACGATAGTAATCATAGTTAGTTATGTTTGGTAATTGCCCATTTCTATGCAATAACGATATCTAAATTATCAATTGCAATCAACAGACAATAAAAACAACACAATAATTTGAAAACAACTATGTCAAAAGGAATGGATAGGCAGATTAGTAACTACCAAATATACGAGCTACTAAAGGATACTAAACTAAAAACTGAAAAAGCAGCCGAAGAACTTGAAAATGAGGTGCGCTCAATACGAACTGAAAAAAAATTAAAACAAAACACTAAAAGGAAGAATAATCAATATTGAACGTAAAATGAAAAAATTCAATCTAGTGTGCTATGGCATAAGGGAAAATGAAAATGATATTGATGATATAAATACTTCCACGAGCGTATTGGAAAATAATGTAACGAACCTAGGCCGGACCTGTCGCCTCACGTGTTGCCATCGACAGCGATGAGATCATCCCCGGAGATATTCGAGAACCATCCAGTGCGCTCTTCCGCGGAAAACAACGGTCAATATTGGAAACAATTGGAACATGCCGTCGCCAACCGTCCGAATTCGAAACATCGAGAATGCTGTATCGGAGATAAATAGGAAAACCTCAAGTGGAGTAGGACAGTCTGAACGAGCCCATACGATCGAGCTATTCAATGGCGTAGTAATATAAATTAAGTTGTAGATTAAGTGTTAAATAAATTAGTTAAACCAAGTTAAGTTTATTTACGTTACAATAATCTAAATTTAAAAATAAACGTCAACGAACTGAGAGATATCTACCGTATTGGCAGAAGGAACAATAATACGAAACGCCCTCTTCTGGTAGAACTACTTAGATATAAATTGAAATCTGAAATATTAGCGAAGGCAAGTAAGTTCAAAGGAACCGGGATTTTTGTCTCAGAAGACTATGCTGAATTAAAGAAATTAAGATTCCACCTGAAGAAGGCTAGAGACAATGGCAGAGTAGCATTTATAAAGAAGAGAACATTAGTGATTGATGGTGTGCCCTACACAATAGAAAATCTAAGAGAAGAAGAGGACAGTAGTGAAGAGGACATAAGCGAGGAGGACATAAGCGAAGAAAATAATAAGGCAAAAATAGTAAGGAAGAAAGTAACATTAAGAACAGCGCGGATACCAATAAGGAGAAAGATCTAAAAACTGCCCACACCAAAAGAATTACCAGATTAAATAGTAACAGCAAAACTGGAGATGGATCCATTCATAAGTGACTATAATTATGATGAGTTTCCTACTGAAGTCTTAAGCAATATAGCTGAGTATGATATTGAAAATAAAAATGCATTTAAAAATTTCACCAAAATATTAGAAGTATATAAAAAAATTTGGATAATCTAATTGTTACACTGAATTCCTTTAGCGAATCTTTCGACTGTATTGTACTCACTGAAACTAGAAACGATTTCAATCCCAATCTTTGTGTCTTAGATGGGTATGAACTGATCTTTTATTTTGGAAAAATTAATAAATGTGATGGAACAGTGATTTACGTGAGGAATTATCTAAATTACACTTCTGAAAGAGTTGAAATCAATAAACAAAAATTTTTTTTGAAATTGTCTCCCATTTGCATTCGACAAGAGCTGAAGAAAAAAATAAATTTCAATAAAAAAAGCAGTCAAATTCTTTTTGTTTACGAATGACAGAAATTTAATATCTCACTTTTTTGAGCTTTCAAAATAGAATAGTTTCCATTTTATTCTCTATTATTATCTACCTTATAGTGCATATCGTATGTTAGTTAGTTACTGACCATTTCTATAGAATTTTACCACATTCAAATTCATACACTTTTCTATATATCTTATAGCGATTAAGAACTAGATTATATTATTCGGTAGCGTCTGCTACCACTGTAACCACGGACAGCCTTTGGGCTTCGTGTTTTTTTTTTTAGTTTATTTGTAGACCGCAGAATATTGTATCTGGAGTACTATTGTAAAATTGTGAATTTTGTACATTCTGTATTTCAGTGAATAAACATCATTTTTATATTATTATTATAACGCCCACGCGGAGCCCTATTTTCAACGTTGAATTAATATTATAAATACTTGAGATAGGAACATGAACCTGTTCTTTTAATTCCTCTATCATCAATAGTTTTTGAGCTATTGCCAAAAAGTCAGTTTTTTTTTCGGCGGACAAATTTTAGTAGAGATGTGGAGTGTGGTGGCCATTCCTCCATCAATTAAAAAAAAACTGTTTCTTGCTAACTAACTCAAAATGTGTTTGCTCCTATCAGGGTTCCATGTAAAATCTGACATGTGAGAAATGAGTATATTTCCATGGTCCGTGCACAAACGAATGGGTATAGATTACTACTACCACAATCCAAAAGACCAAGATTAATGAAATACATTCTTACATCCTAGTGAAAGGCTATAACTAAATTCGTCGGAAACTCGCCCCTATTTACTTAGAAAGTTTTTTCATTTGAACAACTTTTGACATATCCGGCTTTGGAGTTTCAACGATTAGTTTGTTATAAATCATGACGGCGTGACGAAACTTACTTTCTGAAGTATTATAAGTGGAATTCGACGGAAAATAGCAAATGTCCGTTTCAGGATTGACGAATCGAAGTTCAAAACTGATTTCAGAATAACTTGCAGGAATAGAATGGCTATCTACATCCACATTTTACGAAATGGATTTTCTCCAAGACAGAATTCAAATGAATGAAAATGTTTATTTCCAACAAAGCTAGCTGGGAAATAAACAAATTCCATTCGGATGGTATGGGTGTCCCTCAGTGTTCAATTTTGGGCCCAGTACTCTTCAACCTTTACACGAATCACGTGGAATCTATAATCGATGCGATAACTGCTTATGCTGATGATTTTTTTTATAATCTCGACACGCGCAACACAAGACCTAGACAATAAAGGTTCTGAAGTGATGAGTAAAGTGAATAATTTTTTCAATCATCAGTGCTTATTATTCAATAAGGCAAAAACAGAAATAATTAGATTTTATAGTGTACATTACTGATGATATTGATGTGAATATTGATAATGAATACACGCAATAGCGTTCGATGTTTAGGGATTTATCTCGACAGAAATCTCAGTTGGAGAAATCATTGTCAAGCGCTAACATCCAAATTAAACTCGTTAAATTATCTTTTCATCAATTTGAGAGATGTTCTGAAAATCCACCAGATTCGTAGTTTATATTGTGGACAAGTAGATTTAGGTCTACTCTGCGGTATTTGTTTCTAGGATACTGCTTCTGCTGCCTTTGACGTATTTCAGCTCAAAAACGATTAATAAGAATTTGAAGACACTGGGTGTGATTCACCCAACAGTTGATAAAATTATCTATGGGGGTGACTTTAATATTAATTTCTTGAATTATGAAAACGTCAATGTTGAAAAGATTTTATCAGTTATACGATGTTTTGAACTTAATCAGATAATAGATTCGCCTACCCCATCTACTCTCTCATAACTGAAGAAGGGGTACTTGATAGAGGTGTCAGTGATTCAAATGATATTTCTGATCATATCTTAGTGTACTGTAGAGTAAATATCAGGTTTAATGAACAAAGTTTGAAATTCACGAACAGAGAAGTTTTAAATACTTCAACGGAGAAGATTTTAAGAATGACCTATACAATATTCCATTTTTTCAACATTTTCAATCAGGAGGGAGTTGATGAAAAAGTAGCATACTTAGTTAATGGTCTAACGAACCTTTCCGACAGGCATCGCCCATTGGAAATCAAGGGTAACTAAAAGACCTGCTCCTTAGTTAACGGGGACTTTGAAAGAAATGGTGTCAACGAAATACAAAGCTTTAAACACATACAGAAAAACACAATCATTGGTTCATTTCCAGTTCTACAAAGATATGCGTAATTACACCGTTCAGGCCATCAATAGGGAGAAAAAGGCTTACTTTGATGGTAAATTCAATTCAGAAAATTTGAAATATAACAATTTTCTACCTGATAAAAAACGACATATTCCAGACTATTTGAAAAATCCTGATGAGCTTAACAACCTTTTCATCCTTTTATAAAAATAACAAATTGGGTGATTTTGATTTCGCATTCAGTGAGGTTGACGATACATTTGTTTTCGAAACAATATCTAAAATGAAAACGAATGCAATGAGTTGCGATTTCCTAAATAGTAAACTAATAAAAATGTGTTGCCCTCATATCGTTCCTTATATTACTCACATTATCAATTGTTGTTTAACGAACCACGTTTTTCCTACTGTAAGGAAAAGAGCAGTTGTGAAAGTACTACCAAAAATGAAAACTGCACTGAATTACAAAGATCTGCGAGCTATCAGCTTACTGCCATCTCTATCGAAAATACTTGAAAGAGCCATTGAGTTTCAACTGAAAGAACATGTGAATCATTTTTCCATACTTCCTACAACTCAGTCTGGATTTCGCAAAGGGTACAGTTGCACAAATGCTCTATTACACATAGTCGACGACATCATCAGATTGAGCAATTTATGCCCGAATACCATTTTAATTCTACTAGATTTTAGTAGAGCCTTCGACACCATCAACTACAACTTGATGTTATCGATACTGCACTAAGTGGGATTATTCGAAGGTGCCATCTCACTAATCAGATCATATCTCCATGAACTGGGTACTGTAGATGGTAACAGCTCACAATATTTGAGTCTTCGATGTGGAGTACCTCAAGGTTCAATTTAATGACCCTTAATATTTGCCATCTACACATCACAGCTATTGAAATGTCTCCATTTATATGCAGATGACACGCAGTAGTACTACAGTTTTTCGTCAGACAAGGTAGATAATGCTTGTACTCGAGTGAATAGTGATTAGAAGAGCCTTTGACCACTGTTTGATGATCAACTCTAGTAAATCTAAAGTCATTGTTTTGTGCCCAAACATTCGACAAAAACTATTTGCAGTCAAACTAATATTCTGATAGATGATGAAAAACTTGACTTAGTACAAGAAGCTAAGAGTCTAGGAATAATCTTGGATGAAGATCTCAGATTTGAATCACATATTGCTCACCTGATAAAACGTGCATATTATTCATTGAAAATAGGAGTTCATCATCAGTAAAGGGGAAAGCAAACTTATGCGAAGCATTGGTGCTTAGCATTTTCAATTATTGCGACGTGTTATGTTTAAATTATCAATCAAAACATAAAATTTAAAAAATCTGAATTTCTGTTTGAGATTGATATTCCGCATCCGCAAGAGAGAAAGAATATCTCACAAACTTAAGGATATTGGATGGCTGGACATGGATACTAGAAGGAAACAGCATGCTGGCACAAAATAATTTTGGATAAAGTTTCCCCATACCAACATAGGAAAATAACTTCTAGGACCGATTTACATAACCTGAATGAAAGATTCAATGGTCGAATTACTCCCCCAATTTTTCGTTTAAAGATTTTTCGAAGATGTTTCAGTTACTAAATTTGTGCAATCTATAACGGCATTCCCGATCAAATGAAAAACAAAAAGCTACATCAATTTAAACAAGACCTAAATGAATTTCTCCTGAAGTATCCGAACTGATACTTACTACCTATCTGCTATTTGCTATCACATTGACAGACCCCTACTAATCCATTTTCACATAGACCTTAATTTTTCTCTCATTGCGAAATATATTTTTCGGTTGAGAGGAAGAACAACTCAGTGGTGACTTCTCACCACATGAGTTGAACTCCGCCGTTTATTTTCATTTAATAGTTTATAAGTACTTACTATATTATTATTGATGGCTGATGGAAGTAATAAAGACGATATTATTATTATTATTCGCAGATTTTTCTATTTTACCTTTGTCCAGTTTGTATGTTTCTGAGATGTGTATATATGTTTTCGAATACAAAAAAAGCAACTGCCAGAAAACTAAATTACGTTTACTTAGAGCTAACAAGAAAGTAATCTATTGTTCACCAGACTACATGAGTCCCAAATTATTCAACAAGCTCTACCTTTCCATATCAAATCAAGTGATTCGCGGAACAAAATTAAATCTAGTCTGAAGAAGTTTTCATTGCACAACTGTTTTTATAGCTTAAATGAATTTTTAGATATGAAATAATTTTATTTCGTGCAAAAAAATTCAGGTTAATTAAAAAAATCAACCCCTATTGTATATACTCCTACCCAGAACTACTTGTTATTGACTATTCCAAAACATTGAAAAAATGTCAAAATGGAAAAAAATAAATGAAAATGAATTGAATATGAAAATGTTATTCGAATTAATTCAAATCTATTTTACTGGAAATTTGTTTTTTACCGGACAGTAATTAGGAGAGCATACTAATTATGAATTCATTATAACATCAAATGCCTTAATTGTTATGGAATATTTCTACAAATACGACCAAACTATATTATGGCATGACAATATTATACTAAACTTAACCATAATTTCAACAGATATATAACAAGAAATTTTGGTAATATTATCTACATTTTTTTCAACTACAATGTGAAGAGAAAGTATATATGTTTAAGGTAACGAACTTTTTGCATGCGTATACGTGCGCTTGCGTTTGCGAGTGTGAACACTCGTAATGATGGTTAACTATATAAATACAAGAATTATAAATAAAGTGGAGAAAAGCACTAGTTTGACTTTCTACTGAGCTCGAACCAGAGCTAACTCTGCCTTTTCATAGGTTTATACTCTTTTGTTTACCCACGTCTGTATATTTCTACCTATCAATAAAATATTTTATTACTATTATTTTTATCATTGAAATAATAGAACCGAATTCACATGAAGCAAGAACGTTTAATGTAATTTCCACTCTAGTACAACATGGGTGCAAATTGGCCTGCAAGATCGCCCGACCTAAATCTCCTGATTTCTTTTTATGGAGATTGTTGAATCGGAATATTCATAAATTAAGAATAAGAAACCAATATGCGATGCAAAAAAGAGTTATAGAGTTTTGTCGAAGAATCACTCCCGATATTCTCTTCAAAGTAGGGAAAAATAATCGCCGAAGAATTGAAAAATGATTGAGGTGAATATATTTTTTTGATTTCACATTTTTTTTTGTGAATAAGTCTCCTAAACATGGACATGTCGCCAGGTTGGTGAACGAAAAATTCATGATTTAATGTTCCTTATTACAAGCTTTCATTTAACTTGCTTCGTTCGTATGTCATTCTGTCATTCGTTCGTTCTGTCATTCTTTCCGGTTCAAAATTTGTAATCCATTTTTGGAGCACTTGCCGACATCCGATTAAGCTGAAATTCGGTAGGTGACAATGCATTATGCAATTTGTAAGAGAAAAATCAAAATGGCGGCTCCAAAATGGCGGACGAGATTTGTAATTATGGTCCGATTTGATTCAAAATTGGTATGTAGGGGTTTTCGGGGTCGGAGATTATAAATTTTTTGTCAAAATTCAAAAACCCAAGATGGCGGACAAGTTTTGTGATTGTGGTCCGATTCGATTCAAAATTGATATGTGGGGGTTTTCGGGGTCGGAAATTATGAATTTTCTGTCAAAATTTATAAATTCAAGATGGCGGCTCCAAAATGGCGGAGAAGTTTTGTGATTATGGTCCAATTCTATTCAAAATTTGTATGTGGGGGTTTCCGGAGTCGGAGATTATGAAAATTTATGGAATCCGAATGTCGGCTAATGGAATTTTTGTTAGAGAAAAAAACAGATTGGCGCTCCAAGATGGCGGAGGAGATTTAGGTTTATGGTCCGATTCGATTCAAAATTGGTATGTGGGAGTTTTCAAGGTCGAAGATTATGAATTTTTCTCCAAAATTCTAGAAATCAAAATGGCTGCTCCAATATGGCCGATGATCTCTGTGTTTATGGTCCGATTCTATTCAAAATTGGTATTTCGGGGTTTTTGGGGTCGGAGATTATGATTTTAGTTGAAATTTATAAATTGAAGATCGCAACTATAAGATGGCGGATGAGTTAATCCTTAGATGGTCTCCTCATTGAAGGACTAGATACCTCCGAACTTACAGGAAAAAAATAACAATGCTTAAACAAAAATGCATAGATTAAGAAGTACTAAAAAGCACAAAATAAAATAATTATTAAAAATACTTTTTAAAGAAGCTTTTATTCAAATGCACTAAAAAGTAAAAAATTATTACTTTGGATGTGTGACATAGGTTATTCCGTGAGTTATAGATTCAAAAGCTTGTCGCTTTTGTATTGGAACTGAAAGCTTTGCGCGACAAGCTTTTGAATCCAAAGCAATTATTTTTCACATCTAAGTAAATAAGTAAGTAAGTAAAATTTCCCAATTATTGACGTAACGAAAATAATTTAGAAATACCAAGCTGATAAAGAGTTAAGTAGCTCCGGAAGATATATCTCTGAACATTTTCATCATGTTAGAATTGGTTAATGGAGAGTTTGTGGTGTGTAAACAAATGATCTGAAGCTATTTACCAAATACAAAATTACTAACATAACTTTGCAATTTTTTTGTTCTGTATTGATTGTACAAAATGGATATTGATTTTCTTCTGTCTCTTGAAAGAAGATGTTACTGATTTGATGGAAAACATATTTGAAATCGATCAAAAATATTTTTACTTCATAATTTTGTAATTTCTAGTTTTGAATGTTTTGAAAAACATATGCCTAACAAATATATCCCTCTATAGTTTTCAAAATACTAAAGGGAAATTTGTGAAAACAGGGGATTTACATGAATTTCTAAGAGTATACAGAAATGTTATAACAATGAAACCTTTGGTTTTGAGAAATGTTCAGTACTATTTTCTAGATGTTATATTCCTTCAAATATAACTCAAAAGGCGCCAGTAAAAATATGTTCCATAACACTCTTCCTCAAAATAAATTTTTTGAAAACATGAGCCTTTTAGTATGTATCCCTTGCATCCGAATTCCATTATAATAATTTACCGATTATCTGATGGTTACCCCATCTCATTTATTCACTGTTTATTCTCGAGTATTTTATACTAAAACAACACAAGCTCCTTTTTTCCTCGCCAAACAAATCGCATGGGAGATAACGAAGATAAAGGGTCCGTATTATTCAGAAAGTCGAGGGCAGAGATGAAGTGATGTTTGTGGGGCGGGTGCTGCTCTCCACAAACGTACATACGAGTACAAATCCGTAATAGAAATTCCGATATATCCATGAACATTATTAGAATTCCAAACAATCGCTGGTAAGCCAACGTCAGTCAATTGAAACTGGGAATTGTAATAGATAATTTTCGAAATTCTGGATGGGGGATGAAATTTGCATCTTTCTAATTAATAGTACATTATACACCAAAGTTGAAAAGAATACTATTATAGCCTAAGCAACAGCAGACTATTAATTGAAAATATATTTTCTGACTGTGAGTGTCTTTTTCACGGTTCAGACGTAGTGAAAAGGAGTTCGTTCCTTACTTTGCCCAGAAAGAGAAGTTGGTTTATTGTATCGATGTCGGAGGATTGATGGGTCAATTCAAATTCCAATATGATTCAGCGCAATTGTTCCGATTCATAGATTCTTCAACGGTGGTTTTTACGCTTCTATCCCTGTAGGTCATTCCGTACACTAGATGGAAACCTACGAGGAATTGGTTCTTCGTGAACTTAAATATGAAGACCATGATTGGCAAGTGTGTGGGGATATAATGCTCGAGCAACAAGATGGATATACCAAATTACCTTGTTTTCTGTGTCTATGGTACAGTCGAAACCGATAGAATCACTGGACCAAAAAGAGTTGGCAGCCGAGGGTGCTCACAGTCGGTCAAAACAATGTCCTCCAAAAATATTTGGTACCTCAACATGAGGATCTTCTACCAGCTCTCCATATAAAATTGGAATTGATGAAGCAATTCGTGATATCACTTCCGAAAGATGGAGAATGCTTCAAATATTTGGTCACCCAGTTTTCAGGCCTCTCGCACGCAAAATTGAAGGCAGTTATGTTCGTTGGACCAGGCATTGGAAGGTTTATAGCTGATCAAGAGTTTGTCAATATCACGACGGATTCTCCGAAAAAATGGTGGATTGCATTTAACCCAAAAGCAAGCCAATTTTTGTTTTCATTGAAAAATTACAGTTAATATTAATTTCGGTGCGTAGAACACGAATTTGAAGACTTAAATTACACAAGAATGATTATGCACACTACAGGTAAAAAAATGGTAGCCCTCCAAAAGGCGGGTTGGCCGGGGAATGGAAACTGAAAGAAATTAGTTGCGTTGTATTTTTATAGTGTTCCATTGAAATAGGCCCCCATAAAAGCATTATAAATGTGAGTTAGCGTTACAAACTGAGATTACAAGGGGGCGATGAAGAAGTGAACAAATGAATTACAATAACTATGGTTTGGTATGATAAATTTGGATACATTTTCTGTTGGATGAAAGACATACATACTTTACATTTGAGGCAATACATTTGTGTTTCCGATTTGCAACCAGGATATTTACAGGTGCATTTACCAATTTTACAATCTAGTTGAACAGGCATATGACCGACATCATCGTAACTGCATCTAAACCCAATCCGTGTGTTTTTTCAATACCTCTTGGAACCGCCGTTGCTGGACTTGTTACAGCACTTGAAGGTCGTCCCACTGGTCTTCTAGCTAATTTTTGTTGATAAAAACATAAGTAGCGGAATTTAGGTAGTTCTGGAGTCGCTATTTTCTGTGCTCCTCCTGCTTCATGGATGCGTCTGTGAATAAGGTAAGCATTAACCATTGCAATGTCAATAAAATGACAGGACAACTTCAATAATGCACTTTTCGTCTTGAGTCGGATATGGTACAGTCCAATCAAATCATCCATAACATCCACGCCTCCCGTGTGATGGTTATATTCTCTGATAATTCGTGGGCAATCAACTCCTACAAATCTTTTGTTCTTTCGCTCGTTTCTACTTATTTTTGAAGGTGGTGTTGGTGTTACTGTTGCTGTTAGATACGGTTGTACACCAACATATGTAGATGCGAGTCTAACGCTTTTGTTGTCTTTCCATACTACAGTGGTAAAATCTACACCAAGAGCAGTTCCGACATACTCTTCCGATTAGCCTCTTTGCTTTGCAGTCATAGCATTTTCCTTTGGCAGCTTGCAGTTGAGAATTCGATCTGTACAGAATTGTACCTAATGCGTGAATACCACGACTTCTTAGATATACTAAAAGAGGTAATGATGTGTAGAAATTGTCAGTATATATAATATGATTTTTGAAGTTATCAACCGTCTGCGAAAGACTAACGACGACATAACCAGCTGTACCCAAGTCTGGAGTACCAGGTAGAATCACATTATCATTTTTGCCACAGTAAACTTCAAAACGATATGAAAAGACGATGGAATCATACAGTACGAATAATTTCAATAATCATTTATGAGGTTTCTTTGACATGTATTGTCTGAATGCACTTATCATCTTTGTAGAGCACATCTTATCATCTTTGTTCATCAACACATAAGCGAGCTAACTTCGGTATGGAATCGAAACGTTCATTGAGATGGTTAGATACAGGTCTGATTTTCAAAGGTGGATCGTCTTTGGGATGGGTACGATCTTTCATGATGTAAAAATAGTTGAATCTTATATATTTACGAATTTCGTAAGAACGTTTGGATGTTTTGGTAGTTCGAATAGCTTCAAACGAATGTTCACCCCAGTATTCTCCTAAACTTGGGTATCTGTATACAAACATACAGATGAGTGGTCCGATGTATTGTTGGATATCTATGCTACTCACTTCGAATTTTGTGTTGACGTTCATTCAATTGTGGTGCACCCAGATTGGTATAAATGGCTATTTTTGCCAGTAGCTCGTCATTAAAAAAATAATTGAAGCAATCGAACGGTGTATGCAGCTAATTGAACCTTTCGGGTAATCTTTCATTACCTCTAAATACCACTTCATTACGATGAAGATGCAAATGTTTTTTTTTGCACACAATGTTCTGAAACACTATTGATTTGGGAATTATTTTACCAGGATTACCAAAAAATCCACCATCATTTGATGGAATATTTGGCCCACTTGCCTCTTCCACTGGTTATGGTGAGTGGGTGCATATTCAGTAACCATCGCTTCAGATGATGGTTCTGGTTGAGGTGATGCTTCAAATTCATGTTCTTCAGTTGATTCACCTGTTCGTTCTACTTCTGTAAGCTTACCAGTAACATTACAACTAAGAAAATCAGGAGATATAGATCTTTCCATGTGCTCGACATCTTCACGTGATACTTCATAATCTGGGTCATTTACACAATCGTCGTCATCGAAGTCGCAGCTCGCATCTGCCTCTGTATCGGATTCAACATCGCTACATGCTTCCATAATTTGCTGAATTTCAGCTTTTGATAACTTTTCGAAATTCCACGTTTTCCTTCCAACATCTTGTCTTTTCCGTTTGAAGACATTTCTATAACAATAAAACACAGGTGAGATCACAAACTCGTAAATTTGCTTCATATGTGCTTGAAGTTGAGAAACAGTGATACAATATTATACAGTGTGACCCATTTAAAATGGAACCACCCCTGTAAAATACGCATTTTTCAGTCATTCTCAAAAAAATTTTTTCAAATCAAGCATCAAAAACTGTATCTTGACACAAATTCTCATAACTTTAGTTTGATTTCCAAGGCACTATGGTTTTTTTTCTTTGTTAAAAAGTTCATTAGGCAGTTTTTGTTTCGAAATTGGACTACACCCCTGGATTTGTAGTCGTTATAAATGAAAACCATGAAAATTTCATGAGAAAATATTGGTTAACAACGAAGTTACAACAACTTTAATTTTGGAAACAAAGTATTTGATATTAATTTTCATTGAAATTATAGACAAATTTAAAATCTGGCAACACTGCCGATACAAAGTAGAACACCAGTGAATTTGTACAGCAAAAATCCGAAGTCAATAGCTCATTCCGTTCTACAGTTATAACTCCTGAAAATATGGTAATGTGAGCGATTTCTGGTGGAAGCGATTTTGTAATAAAAATCTAACTACGCCACTGGATTTGTGAATTGTATCAAAATCATTCATTTATGTTTAGGTTATAAGTGTATTCGAAAATAACAGAAAATTAAAAATTCATTTTCAAGTTATGCAGTTTTAATAGCCGATAAAAACGAAATGAACCGAATCAAGTTTTAAAGTATCAAAATTATTTATTCAATAATAAAACAGAAAGCAGGACCAAAAAATATTCCTTTTTTATTCTGCAAAACTCAACTGAAACAAGCTTTAAGAGAAGGTATCGATAATTTGAGGAAAGCTGAACTAATACATTGGGCATAGGTATGGTACTAAATCAATAGTAGGCTGTGATTTAGTACACCACAAATCGCTCACATTACCATACTTTCAGTAGTTATAACTGTTGAACGGAATGAGCTATTGACTTCGGATTTTTGCTGTACAAATTCTCTTGTGCTCTACTTGGTATCGGCAGTGTTGCCAGATTTCAAATATGTCTGCAATCTGAATAAGAATTATAATCAAATACTTTGTTTCCAAAATTAAAGTTGTTGTAACTTCGATGTTAACCAATATTCTTTATGAAATTTTGATAGTTTTCATTTATAACGACTACGAATTCAGTGGTGTAGTCAAATTTGGAAAAAAAATTGCCTAATAATTTTTTGCCGTTTTTGACGAAGAAAAAAAAACATAGAGCGCCTTGGAAATGAAACTAAAGTGATGAAAATGTGTGTCAAGATACAGTTTTTGATGCTCAATATTAGAAAAAAATATTTTTGAGATTGACAAAAAAATGCGTATTCTACAGGGGTGGTTCCATTTTAAATGAGTCACACTGTATATGCACAGTTTTTCCTAGGAGATATTGGGTAATATTCGAATAAACGTTGCTCCAAAACCACCAAATTCAGTGAGACATTCAAACAAAGTGTTATTGCCTTGTTTTGAAGTCATAAGTCCACTGATTTGGCATTTTCCTGAGTTGCCAGTGTCGCTATTTTGCGGAACTTGTGAGGAAATGTTATTCTGTTTCATCCGAAAGAAAGCAGAACTTGTATCAGCATGTGTTATATTGAAATGAAGACTACGTATTTGATAGCTGTTCTTGGTTTAGTTATTCTTGAATAATATGTAAGTATACCGAGTGCTATGTCATTATTTTTTTGGCCTGCTCACATTGTAAAGAAATATTATGAATAACACTTGGCAACGCTGTAATTCCTCGCAGTCTTGTCGATCGGGGAATTGCCAGTCACCATTTTGCGAAACATCTGAGGAAATATTTTTCTGTTTCATCCTATAACTGAAACAGAACTTGTGTCAGGTGTCAGCATATGTTATATTGAAATAAAGAGTTTTTATTTTACAGCTGTTCATGATTCAGTTATTCTTGAATAATTTGTTTGTATACCGAGTGCTATATGATTACTTTTTCAGCCAGCTCACATTGCAAAGAAATATTATGAGTAACGCTTGGCAACGCTGAAATTTTCGGCAATCGGCGATAGTTCTGAACTTGTTACGTCAGATCCTGGCGCGGTTTCCGCAGTGTTCAAACAGTTTTTTCAAAAATAAATAAACACAATCACTTTTGTCATCGTTCTGAACCTTCTGGTATTTTTTCCAGGAATTAGTAATCTCGCCTATTAGCAAATTCATCAGCAACGGTAAATTACAGATGTAAGGAGACTATGCCAATCCCAGCCTACCAGCCTTTTGGCAGGCTGTCTTTGGGGGTCACTGATGAACCACTACCTTTCAGAACATTCATGATCTAATTTATTTATAACAAAATACAAGTTATTGTATACTCACCAATAATTTTCTGATGTCCGGAAAATAACTATAAATATTTTTAATATTTTTGCGAAAGTTACACCTAAACTACGAATAATTATTACGTCCAACCTTCACCACTGTCTGTGTTCAACTTAATATATCTCCCAAACGAACTGTACGATCGCACTCAACTAATAACCAGTCTGTTGAACGAAAACAGACAAAAGGATGGGACGCCAGGTGAAACCAATATAATTTTTATATATAGAGAATAATTTTTATATATAGAGATAATAATACAGTAAAATAGTACATTCTCACGTACATGAAATCAGGTAGTAGCGATTTTTTCACACAATGTTCAGGATCAAGTTTTCGTCTTCGGGGCCCCTCCGGAACATAGTTTCCCAGCTCAAAAACTGCAATTTTTTGGCACTTTTTTCAGTTTTCGACCATTTTGACCATGACTATAAAAACCTTTTTTGAACAAGATATAATTTGCTGTAGACCCAATAGTTTCCGAGATACTATTCTTCAAAGTTTGGTGTTTTTTTCAAGTTTGCAAATTTTCAGCGATTCCGCTCGTTTTTCATAAATTTGCCCTCATATCAACACAATTCACTTCCATATGGTTCAGCGAAGTGTATTTTTACAAAATGTACATTTTAGAAAGGTGTGGGTGGGGGTATGGGGGAGTATGCATGTTCGAAACATCCCAACTGCGAGTTCTTGCCTCTGATCCGGTACAAAACAAGTTCATGAGGAGTGATCAAAATCCCCCACCCTCAGCAACCCTTTCTTTTGACTACTCGTAAATTTCAATTTCCGGTAACAAATGTCTTATCCCCAGGCGATAGGGAATTCAATTGAAAACAAAATCGAGTGAAGTTTGAACAAATGTGTATTTTTTTATGCAAATAGCATTTTTTACAACACACACAACGTTAATATACAGTACGGAACATTTACAATAAAAAATAACCCTTCGTCCGCTTGGAAGGGCCAGGGCCCATGTCGTCGACCACGGTGTCACCTGGTCGTCGACGTCGCATTGGAGCTCCGACAGACAAGATAGGGATAGCTCCTCGTCGTCGGAGCTCTCGTCCAAGTCGGGAGTCTGGATATTTTCGCACGACTGTCTACTGCAATGGCCGCAGACAATGGAGCATTTCAGCCCAGATTTTCTGCAGCTGCAGGCGTTTTCACACCCTTTCCGACAGTTGCAGGAGATTATCTGCAGAAGCTGGGATGGAGCAGCTTCCTGGTTCATCATTTTTGCTACCAGGCCCTGGGGCGTGAGTTGCACTCGAAGCCCGAAGGGTTTGCACGCCTTTTTCTTTCACAAGTACAACGTCTCGTTCTCGAAATCTCTCACCACATATAAAACACGTGGAACTCTTTGAATATTCGGTTTCCGACATCCTGATATCTGAATGACACTACAACAACGAATATAACGTCACAATTCACATTTATTTATTTATTTATTTATTTATTTATTTATTTATTTATTTATTTATTTATTTATTTATTTATTTATTTATTTATTTATTTATTATTTATTACAAAGTAGGGATACAAACAGATAAATCCAACGAGTATCCTTTTTTAAGGTAATCTAATAGTAATCGAATAGTGAGCTAAAATAACTTACAAGATAAACATTATGAATGATGCATTATAGAATAAATATGAACAAATATGAATAAATGTGAACAAATATGAATGAATGTGAACAAATATGAATAAATATGAACAAATATGAACAAATATGAATAAAGTGACAATATACTTATGTACAATGTGAACAACATATAAACAATATGTAAACAATTCAAATACCGAACGTTGGCCAAGGTTATTTCATCATTGCAAAAAATTTGCAAATTTGAAAAAAATATCAAATTTCGAAAAGCTGTATCTTGGAAACTATTGGGTCTACGGAGACAAAAAAACAATGGTGAGCATGGTCATTATCGAAAAACTACTCGTCCATGGTTAAAATAGCCAAAAACTGAAAAAAGTGCCAAAAAATTGCAGTTATTGGGCTGGGAAACTAAGTTTCGGAGGGGCCCCGAGGTCGAAAACTTGACCAAAGTACCACCACGTCATCCTGAACATTGTGTGGAAAAAGCGCTACTACCAGATTTCATGTACGTGATATCGATTCTGGACTACAATTTTATTGTAGCCCGCCAAAAGGCGGTGCGGCCTGCTAGAGGGTTGAAGAGGTCATAGAGAAATTTTTAGGCAATAAGAAAGGTCCTGATTACAAAAAGAAAGCATATCAACCTTTAGGTTGCCTGATGATTTTTTTTATAATTATAACACAATAATGATAATGTTCATTCCAATTCTATAGGAAAAATATACGAACATACAAATAATTTGAAATAGAATAACCAGTAAGACCACAGAAGTAGAAGAAACTACTTGTGTGTGATGGTTTATTTCATTATGCTTCGATTACAGAGGTGTATATTCATTTAAATGTATATATAAAACCTGAGGATAGCAATTTCTCATATTCCCGAAATCGTTTTGGAAAATGTGTGAAAAGTAAGGCTCGTGCCGGCCATCCTCTAATTCGAGTTACAGTTATACGGTACTGCTATTTGAAGGTTCCTGGTTAATCAAAATATAGCTGACAATTTAATTTGTATTGTAGTATTTTTGATGTCAATCATCTTGTGAGCAACGGTACGTGTTTTTTTTGATATCCACTTTTTCAATCTGAATTTGAATAACGGGATTGAATTGTTTTTAAGTGGATAGCTAATGGATTATACTCTGGGTTTCAGGTTTGAAAGTGCATTTCCTCCAATTGACTACTTTCCAGAAAATATCGGAGCTATGAGTGCAGAAGAAGGTGAACGATTCCACCTGAGCATCAAAAAGATGGAAAAAAGATATGTAAATGTACCAAGAGGAGTCTCACACGGAAGAAGAAACTATTTTAGTGAGCTCATTTCAGTTCAAAAATGATTTTCATGTGAAATTTGTAATTAAAAATTGATTTTCTAGGTCTATTTTCATTTATTTTGAAGTCTTGCCTTATTCAACATAGTTACCTGAATCGCCAGGAAACGTGATGTCCTATGACAAAACGGAGGTCAACGTGTAAAAAAATATAAAGAATATGTGGAATAACAGCTTTTTTTTAATGCATACCCGTGTAATGGGTCTAGTTCAAACAGGTGTATCTGACGATTTTTTTCCAGTGTGAAATTAATCGTGATAATCTCACACCACCACCTTCACATATAACATTAAGGCAATACAAAAAAAGTTATCAGATGTTTTCTCCAACCCTTATACTATTTATACCTAAACAAACGGTCCTTTTTTTCTCGCCAAATAAATCGCGGTGGAGATAACGAAGAGAAAGGGTCCGTATTATTCGTGAGGCCGGGAGCAGGAATGAAGTGCCGTACGATGCGTGTGCTGCCCTCCAGCGACGTACGTACGTCGACCGGCAACCAGGAGTAACTCCAGAGCAGACCCATCACTCATGCGGCTATAATTTGATAAGGCCGTGCTTCGCGCTCGCTGAAGATATAATAACATATCTGTGGCGGCCTGCGGGGAGTACGGCCAGCGGTCCAACTAATCATTTCAGCGGGCAGAATTAGACAGAAGTGGCACGCGGTGCAGAGGCGGTTACGGAGAAAAATTGAGGTGAGAGCGCATGAGGTTTAAATCATGAAGAACATTAGTTGATTCGGCAAAGAAACAGAAGCTACGCTTTGTTTGATGAATTCAAAGTCGTTAGTTCTTTGAGAAGGTATAACTAGGAAGTGCAGTCAATGTTCTCGTACCTCTAGTAAACCAGAATTTATAATCATAATAATAATAATAATAATAATATCGTCTTTATTCATTTAAAAATGGAAGTGGATACCAACTTTTTTAAAGTGTTAGCGACATTCGGCTACAGCCGTTTTTCCATGAAACCAACAAAGGAAAACATAGTTATGAACATAGCAACAACAAAAAATAGATTTATACATATACTGGTGACAATTATAATATTCCGTTAAAAATTGCGATAGAGTTTTAATAATACAGTATGATTTTCATTCAATTGAGGTTAAAAAGGAAGAGATAAGAACAATTCTTAATCTCTCCACTACTTGCAAATACAGCGCAATGCCGCGACAGTATAAATACACTGAATGCCTCCTTGTACACATAAAATAATTTTCACATATTTATTATAATTGAGCTACTAATTGTTAACTAATTGTTAACTAAACTTATGCCAGTTTTGAAGCGACTTAATGTGCGCAGGAATAATATTGAAAATGTTCACTGTATTGTATGAAAAGCTCCGCTTAAATCGTGTGGAAGTGTGCCTAGGGATACAATAGAGATCTCTAGCTCTTGTCAGACAGTTGTGATAGTCCCCAAGTTTCATAAGTTTGTCTAGGAGATAGGCCGGTGTTTTGAAATGATTGATTTGATATACGAGTCCAGGTAGTCTGCTAAAAAAATCTCTCTTCTAAATTCAAAATCTTCATATTTTCATAGGTTGAGGAAATATGGTCATATTTTCTCATTCCACATGAGTATCTCACACAAGAATTTTGTATCTTTTGTAAAGTGTATTTATCCCTTACTAGAAGGGAGGGCCAGTATATTTCGGAACAATACGCCAAACGAGACATAATCAAAGACTCGCATAATATTAGTGGACGGTCACACCTTAATGCGCATGTCGATAACGCCTGAAATCGAAGCGTAGATACGGCAGCAACAGATCAACTAGACTTCACCTGAGGATGGCAAATATGATTTCACCGAAACGTTGCGCCTTTCGGGGAGCGAGATAACAATACGAGGGGCCAGCCTGAGAAAGTTGCTCTACACACATACACAGGGAGTCATATGAAGTTAAAATAAAACTTCCGAAACTTTATTGCTCCTTCTTCAGGAAGGATTATTAGTTATGTTTCAAAAGTGTACATCAGTACTTACAAAAGTTGAAGAGTTAATTGTATTAACCTTTTCATTGAAACATTTTTCAAATATACAAGGTGTAATCTAACATTTTGCAGATCCATGAATGACGAGTGTATAATGCCATTTCATAAGGAATTACAGTGGTTTAAAATCTGAAAAAAAAATTGAAAACATGTTTTCTTCTTTGTAAAATTCGACAAAATTTTGGGTAGCACCGCTCGCCTAATTTCAGGTGACCTGCTCAGAGGAAAACTTTGGTAATTGCCAAATGCGATTAACATTTCACCGAACATTTGAATAATGTAGAATGTTGAACTGATTGTGTGGTAAATGTACACAAAGAGTACATTCTCATTGCAGGCTGCCTCAGATAGATATTCAGTTTTAAAGTGAAGGAAACAATACTAACTTCGTTATATCCAAACTGGCAGATGAAGTCAGAACTAGTAGATGAAATCAACACAGCTTTGAGACACTTGTCGGATCACAATTATCAAAAAAATCAGTCACAAAAACACAAAAGACAATCATCGGCCATCATTGTGACCCAGTGATTCAGAATAATACGTAAACACTATTGACAGGGGTGGTTAGAGTGTCAAGTATGAAAAATATTACTCGATAGAAATATACCAATCATTTATTTTTCATAATCCAAAATTAATTTATTCGACCTGAAAATAAAAGCTAAACATAATTAAACCCAGAGTTGAAAATTCCGTAGTTTATTTATTTACTGGTAATTCATCATCCAGTATTACATTTATTGAATACAAAGTTCATCGCTGTTCATTAACCAGGTATCGGGTTTCAATCCAATTCCTGAGTACTGAATGGCAAAAAAGTTGATTCTGCAATAGGCAGAGCAATAAATCATTTCTAAAGGATATTTTTATTATGAATTGAAATGATTGTTTTTGACTCTGTTCTCTTTTTATTGTGTCTGTTTATGCTTTAGTCAAATAACTTCCTGATAATCCAATCAGAAGTTTCAATCCTTGTATTTGTGGCACATAGTTATCTAATTCATCGCCGATGATACAATGGATTCTCTATCATTTTATATGGATTGGCAATGAATAATTCCATGTTTCTCACTTAAGATTCAATGATATGAGCAAATCACAAAACATACACCTGTAGCAGATATGTAAAACCCTTCGACTGCATTTTGAAGCCAAATCTAACCACTAGTGAATCATACAAAAGGAATTGTAGATATCTTCAAGTCAATTTCTACCTTTTTTAATATCGAGATATAATTTAGAAAATTTGCCATTCTTTAAAAAATAATTTATATTATGCTAATATCTCTAGTACGAAAACGACCAAAGCGTTCACTCATTTTAGATATGCACAGTATTTACCTGACTCGTGATTGGCGACTCCAGAATTCAACCGGAATTGAAATTTAGTGCTTCATTCACGAATGAGACGAGGGATTTATCTTGTCTTCTACTTTTCAAAATACGCACGCAACAGTTTGGTGTTCAAACTAGCAACAGACAAGAATGTTCAAATTAATTCTCCCGATTATCGCGTAAGGTTTCCTGATTGGTTGCTAAGTAAGATATTCATTCGCAGCCAATCAGAAATCAGTAGTCGCATGTGTTCGTAGACAGCTTTGTAATACACACCTGGCGCGTGCGGGACTCAGAACAACTTTTATTGCTCTGAGATGCAGGAATCTTGGAAACACCACCTGTTCCTGTCAACAGTGTTTACGTATATTATTCTGAATCACTGGGTTACAATGATGACCGATAATATTTTGAAAACAATTCAACACTGTGTCTTTTGGGTTCTCACAACTGTTTTGTTGGTAATTGTGATCCGATAAGTGCCTCAAAGCTGTGTTGATTTCCTCTACTAGTTCTGACTTCATCTACCAGTTTGGATGTAACGAGGTTAGTATTGTTTTCTTCACTTTGGAATTGAATATCTATCACAATCAGTTCAACATTGTACTTCATTGAAATGTCGAGTGGAATGTTTATTTCATTTGGAAATTGCCAAAGTTTTCCTCTGAGCAGGTCACCTGAAATCAGGCGGGCGGTGCTACCCCAAATTTTGTCGAATTTCACAAAACACAAAATATGATTTAATTTTTTTTTCAGATTTCTAGCCACGGGTGGGTGCAAGAGGTTAGATTACACACTGTATAATAAAAAACTGGGTTAAAGATTGATATCCTTTGACAAATTTTTATATCGTGTTTATATTTATACTTACATTGTTGTATTGGAAATTCAAAGAGAACTGTTTTCTGGTCTTCTACTTAACCCTCAAATGACGTCAAACTCGGCAAGCTAACTGAACCAAAACATTCTCTTGAAGAGCAAAATTAAAATCTGTCATTTGCTCAAATTTTTCGTTTTCCTCCATGAAAATAGATAGTCATAGAGTATGTCGAACGTTACTATGATTCATCATCTATCATTCAGCGACCAACGAATTCGGTCATCGCAATCACACAATCGATGGCTAATAGTGTTAACTGGGGGATATTAAGTGAAACATGTATCATGGCCTCATAATTAGTTATTATCTTCCCTATACACACAGTTCAAAGCGTCTCCCTGAATAGGGGATATTGGAATACTCGCGTGGAATATAGATTCAGCTCTAATGTGTGCCCTGATTCAGAATGAGCTGATGGAAAACAAGCAGAGAACGCCAACGATTCGTTGGAGGTATCGGAAGTGGAAGGGGTAGCACCATCAACATCATAACTGTTCGTTCGTTATTTTTCGAGTGAATTTTTGTAACCAATCACTCAAATTAAAAATGATTGATATTTACTGTTTCGTACAATAGTTAAAATCAATTTTTCCAACACTTTTATTATAAAAATTAATTCAAATTTACATTCAACGTCAACAATAATTAAGAAGGGAAATTTGTGTCTGTGATATACAGTATCGGAAACATTTTATCTGGGGTATAGACAGAAATCTACACGAGCAACAAGGAACGCAATGATATAATGATACCACATAAACAAGAGAGACGCACTGCTGTGCGCCTCTCCTGTTACCCCACCCGACGCATTAACTGACCACGTGGCAATGCGACACAGCGCACAGCTTGCCGAGCCGTGGTTGCGAAAACACAAGATCGTGACAATTATTACCTTTTGAAACATGCCGCCTATTTACACAACCGCAGAGAAAGTACAATAGATTCGGCTATTGTTTGGCCCAAAATGGTGGTTTGTTCGAACATTTAATGAAATAATTCCGTACACAAAATATTTAATTTGGTTTATCTTTCTTGTAATATTTTTTTTCTCTCCATTCAAGAAATAATTTTTTTCTGTTAGAAATAAGTTTTTTGTTTTATTGTCTTACAGAAATATCGTTTGCTTTTGTTTATGTTTGAGAATTTTTAAAATATTTAATTTGGACCACGTCACCAAGTTATTTTGATCTACCTGTCGTCCGACAGATTAAATTGAATCAATGATTCAGTTTAATTTGTTCAAATTATCTGAAGTGAAATTATCGTCAATAATTCTTCTTCATTGCACATTCTCCCGACTGCTGCTGGTATGATACTGACGTCCTGAGCTGGCCGCCGGGACCGCCCTGATTCTCCTATATCTGTGTCGTGACGTAAATATCCCTTCCTCGAGCAAGTCGAGGAGAAATTGTAATGCTCTCTCAACATAAAGCAAGCTATTCTTTACGCTCTCATGAAACCACCGTACCCAAGATAAATACTTTCCGATACTGTATAATGTAAAGAGAGTGGGCGACGTGCAGACAAGAATTTTTTAATTCTAGAAAAATACATCTTCGGGCGGGGATCGAACCCATGACCTCATGATTACACCAGTCAAGTGCTCTCCCAACTGAGCTGCCGAAGACGTACGTCCGCACCGTGATTGATATATCGCTCTTTAGAATTTAATGTTAGTGTGTGTAGGAAAGTAATTAAGTGGAAAGGAACTCATTCGTTACCAAATGATCATCAAGATCCAATTTACCTTCCACCTGGCATCGTCGACAATTTGCGATATTCAGGGTCAGGTGTAGATGTCTTCTTCTAGACTTTAAAAATTATTGTCTGCACGTCGCCAACTCTCTTTACACGTCAACAATAATCTTTTCTCTGTTTTCCATATACAGGATAAGACGCAACATTTTCTACTCAGTTTTCTTGACAATCAATCTGGAGGCGGCCAAATCTGCTTACTGGTCGGCGAAGGGTTGGGGATTGTGTCCGTACATCTGCAACTCGGATGCTTCCATCAGGTTCAGGAAAATGTGCTTCAGTTTTCCCCAACTTCCAGTTATGTCTTGCAGCATGATCGTCCATGATGATGACTATATCTCTCTTTTTTACCGGTTGGCTGTCATCAGCCCATTTGGCTCAGTTTGGGTAGAAATTCCCAGGTTCACCTATTCCAAAAAAATATCGGCCAGGATCTGGGATTCACGCGAATATTTACGGGTAACTCTATTTGAATAAGATCATGGCCGAGGAGGAAATGATTTGGTGTTAACAGTTTTGAGTAATCTACAGAAACG
This sequence comes from Gonioctena quinquepunctata, assembly GCA_018342105.1. NCBI lineage: Eukaryota > Metazoa > Arthropoda > Insecta > Coleoptera > Chrysomelidae > Gonioctena > Gonioctena quinquepunctata. The sequence continues at coordinate 22,130 of JAFIRS010002355.1, read as the reverse complement.
TAAGTCAGCGGCCGAAAATTGACGATATTTTCTCATCTCTCAAAGACTGCGCATGCAAGGCTTTTTCCAATAACTCTTTATATAGATCCAATAAATATTTCCCAGGCTCTCTCCATAAGATTCAGACTTCTGCTCCTCGTAGATTCGTCCCATTGTCACAAAATATTTCCATTGGTATATCTCTCAGATTAATCATCCTTCGGATTGTCATCACTGCTGATCTGTAGTTAATCTGTGGGCAACCTCTAAAGGGATGGCTCTTACTACCAAACATGTAGAAAGGACACCCTCACCTTTTTTCTCTTCTACCAGCTACGACCAAAAGTTTCTAATTGGAGTTGACCCATTTTCGATACCTCAGATGTTGCTTTCCTTCTTCTACAGTTCATACAGCGCCGGAAGGTAGAATTCACTGCTGCTCTTCCATCTATAACATAGTGTTTCTGGTGAATAACATTCAAAATCGTTTCCACACTTCGTTGTTCATATTTATTTTAATTGTACTGCAAGAGGAGTTTTTCGTATATTCGTTGTTTGGACTTGGAATGTACGGTTCCATCGCTCGGTGACTCATAAAATCCGCCAAACCAGTTCTTTCGTCTGAAATTAGTAGTTTGTCTGCGTCTAGTATTGGGTTAGGCAACTTCAGTTTAAGTTTCGCTATTTCTTCTCCACAACTTTGAATTTGAGCCTTCTTTGCAGGTTCCTATTTTTTTTGGTTTTCTGGACTAATTTTTTCTTGAATTTCACCCAAATGGGAAATCATTCGAATTTCAAATTTCTTTCCTTCCCCAGAAATATAAAAAAAATATAATTGTTTCCATGTTCGTTTCTTCCTATTTCAATAGAACAGAAACTATTTATAAAAGAATAAAACCTTAAAGTTTGACTGCTCTATCAGAAATAATGAAAAGTAATAAAATAAGATTGATGGTAGATCTATCGAATTATTTATTTTTTTTTCTTTATTGGTTGACAAAAAATGGAATAAACATTTCGAATTATAAATTTTCGAGATATTCGAAAATTTATAATTCTATCGAAAAATGTCTAATGAAGAAAAAACAATCATTTGTACAATGGCACAAGCAAAGTGATAAAATATTTCAAACTACTGAAAATACGAGCTACGACAATAAAAACCATACAGAAATTCCATTTGTGGAAAGTCAGAAAAAAATTGAATGGTATAATTAATTTATAATACAAATTGCACTTCAAAATTTGGTTGGGTGAAGACTTTTTCTCACTGACATCTTGTAGAGTGATTAAGTTTATTGTTATTGAGATGTAATTTCCCATGAACTCACATTGGCATCCAGATAGTCCCCCACCGAGTAGAAGCAGTGTGATTGCAAACATTTTCGTATTTGTTTCTCGAACATATGGATAGGTAAACGCCCTAAATCTGGTCAGTACAAGAGGGTTTAAATATCAACTATAGCTTTTACCCGAAGAAGGAAACTAGAGGGCCTGAGACGTCTAACCCTCCAAGGGACCAAATCCAGCTGTCGGGGGAAGTTAAATATCTAGGGGTAGCCCTAGACTCGAAATTAACATGGAACCAACAACTAACAAAAGTAAAGAAGAAAGCTGAGCTGACCCTAATGGTAGCCAGACGAGCCCACGGAAAAACATGGGGGCTAAGTCTTAAAATGGTGTATTGGACATATAATACTGTGCTGAGACCCGTAATCACCTAATGCATCTTTGGTATAGTGGAGAAAGATAACCAAAAAATGGCCGCGCCTGAGTTGAGCAAGGTACGGAGACTTGCCTGCCTCAGCATAACGGGGGCTTTGAAAACAACACCAACAGCAGTCATGGATTCGCTACTGGACCTTTCACCGATTGACATAACAATCATGGGTGAGGCAAGAATGGGACTTCTAAGGCTACAAAATACGAGTAATAGATCGGACCACAACTAGAAAAAGAAACTAGTGGAAGGCAACATTCTTGAAATGAAACCAACGGACCACACAACTCCTAGAAACTTTTTTGACACGAACTTCGAGGTGATCATACAAGACCGAAGGGAATAGACAGACGACACCATCAATAGAGGAGAGGGGATCTGGTACACATACGGTTCCAAGACCAAGGAAGGAACTGGTAAAATTGTTTTTTTTGTAAAATTGTTTTTAACCGCTTTCTTAGTTGTTTGACCAACCCTCAGAAGTTAATGAAAACTTGTACGAGTTACGATCACGGGGACCTTACCCTTTATAGTGGGATCCGAAACCACTCTTGGGACCTTGAAAAAATTTTGCACCAGCTGCGGGAATCGAACCCGCGCCAGGTGGAAACAGTTGACACAAGACCGACGCTGGTGCCACTGAGCCACAGGCTGGTATATACAGTGAGGGAAAAAACTTTCTAATGAGCACCTAACTGGAAATAAATACTTCCGTATTCCAAGCCGAAATGTATGCAATTTTGCAATGCGTGAGAGGAAACATCATGAGGGAAGTGCACAAAACACGTATCAAAATATGCACAGAAATCCAGGCATCACTGAAGGCTCTCATGAACCCAAAAGTGTCATCAAAACTGGTATGGGGATGCCGAGAAGAACTCAGTTCCAGGACACTGTGGCATCGAGGGCAATGAAAAAGTTGATGAACTAGCTAGGGCGGGCTCATCAACTCTATATATTGGCCCAGAGCCTGCACTGGGAGTGACTCAATCGGCCACCCGATGCTGTATACGGGAATGGGTCAAACGAAAACAAAGAGAGCACTGGAAATAAGCCCCTCTCATGCACCATGGGAAAACATATATTATAGAACCATCGAAACGAAGAACTGAAGAACCACTCAAGATGAGTAGGAGCCAAGTCAGAACAATAACGGGTCTTCTCACTGGTCATAGGCCAATGAGAGGACACCTGCACGAAATGGGTCTGTTCAACATAGAACTTTCCTGCAGACAATGTGGCGAAGGGAGAAACGGACAAACATATATTGTCAGAATGCGAGGCACTAGACCGCAAAAGACAATCAATATTCGGACAGCCATGGCTAACCGTAGCCAACCGGTGAATAACATGTACAGACTGGTACTGGGGACTAGAGTTTCGGAGTGGATGATGTAAAACAAAAATCGGAAGGCACGAAAAGCCCAAGAGGCTGAGATGCAGCTGGCGACAAGACCAGCACCCGAGAAAAAAAAAAGATGTATTTCCCATGAACTCACATTGGCCTCCAAATACTTTCCCACCGAGTAGAAGCAGTGTGATTGCAAACATGTTCATATTTGGTCTTGAACATATGGATAGGTAAATCTTTAAATTAGTAGTCCAATTGAAGTTATCTTCAAATTTCTCATAAATCACTGAAACTATCGAGAAATGTCGAATTTTATAATTGTTTTTCATCATATCTACATGAAACTTCTCTTTCAATTCAGCATTGAGATAAGTTCTCGAAAATTTAATTGATAAATCGTTTTTGAAAACCTCATGAAATAAAATGTACCATATATGTTCTAGGGAATGGAAAATTATTAAAAAAAAAAGTTTTAAATTAAACTCACCAAAATTCGGCCGAGCTCTCAAATACATATACACAACTCGATACACACCAACACCCAAACTTCTGCTGCAGAAGCACTTTTGAAATTCACTTCTTGTAAATGTAAGAAAGGACGTGGTCGAGCATGCGGATGTAGCGGAATGGAATTGAAGTGCTGTATATACGTGTTTTGAGAATGTTTTATTGGACTTTGATAATAGAAGAGGGAAAAATGCCTAAATCGATCAGTATACAAATAAATAATAGAGAATATGAGACCAAGAGAACAAAACTTCCATGGAGGCATAGGTCTCTATCAACCAGGTAGTTGAAAAATACTGTGATACTGAACATGACAATGTGTGGCACAATCGCATAAAATTCCATTACAACACAAATATATGACAAATATTTAAAAATGTATGGAAGAAATTAAATATCCAACTCATTGTTAACCGTTGAATCTTTGAAATTATTTGTCCGAAATTACAAAAATATGGAGAATTTAATATAATACATTTGACAACCAGCATATTGAGTTTGTCTTCGAAGTTGACTTGGAAGCTTCAATTTATCAACTCATGAATATTCAAATTAAACTGAACTAAAAACACTTTCACAAAAAATTGGTTTACAAAACCCACTATACTATAGCTTTTTCAAGTAGGGGATAAACTAAATTACAATTATTGGGCTTTGATATAAATAATAGGAGCAGGTAATCAGTTGGATATCAGGTAATTAAGTGATTATTGGACGAAAGATTATTCAATTTCTAGTAAACATATTTGAGATGGGCGAATTATTCAATTTAATCTGGTCATTTAACGAGTATTGTAAATTCTTGTATTTTTTAATCTCTAAGGTTTCTAGGAGATTGAGTTTTTGACCTTTCTTTTCTACATGCAAAAGTTCAAAGTCATTAGCAAAGCAATGCTTTTCAGTCAGGAGACGGTTAGCGAAAGTAGAATTAGATTTGGCCTTGATAAAACTGTTTCTAAGCTCAGATATGCGGTGCTTGAAAGTTCTACCTGTTTGTCCTATGTGAAAACTTAGTACCATAAGTTAGTTTATGTACTCCACATTTGTTAGACTTTTCATTTCGATCTTTGTTGTTTTTAATGAATTTTCTCAATAGTCTAAGATCCGAATCAGAGACGACCTTTAATAGATGAAAAGTATTTTATAATAAATTTAGTATGTTGAAAAATATATCGCGAAAGGGTTGCCTAAAAACTTCCTGGCCAGATTATGATCAATTAAAAATTCAAAAATGTTTTTTTTTCAACATTGCACTTATTAGTTTAACGAACAAATTTTATACCAATCGAAAGTATGAGGCCTATAGAATATACAAACGTTGGGTTGTCTATTTTTTCCTGGCGTAACTATTGGGATGGCAGATATAAACAGGTAAGTCGATTCTAGTAATTTACATCCATCTGTTCAATAAATAAATCTTATATCAAAATAAACGCAATTTAATTGCTCACACGATGATATAGGGTTGTCTGCGGAAAATCTGATTTGAATGACGGTTGGCGAGCTTTAAAAAGTAAAATTTTGTGCGAATGAAAATGTGCGACAAAGAGGTCCGAGCGAATTATCCCGTGCGATAGAAGAGGACGCAGCTGCGCGCGGCGCGTTCGTTGGATGAAAGAGAGTGCGCATGCTAATTATATATATATATATATATATATATATATATATATATATATATATATATATATATATATATTATATATATATATATATATATATATATATATATATATATATAATATTAGATGTGATATTACAGTATATTAAACTCTGAATAAAAATATGATATATACTTATCTTGAAAATTTTCTCGTTAAAGTTGAAAGTTTCATCGTTAAAATCAATTAGAGAGTCGTTCGAGTCACACAAAAAAAACTTTTTAGCCATTTTTGATCACAATATATTGTCAATGAATAACGATACGTATTAGCACGTTTTCTCAATTCCGAAATTTGAGAATGACTGCTCCAAAATAATGCTGAGTATTTACTTTTCAATTGCTCTCCTTCTCAATTGCACGAACAAATAGCATGCGCACTCTCTTTCTCTTCTTCTATCGCACGAAATAGTTCGCTCGGACCTCTTTGTCGTACATTTTAATTCGCATCAAAATTTCGCTTTTTGATACTCGCCCCCCGTCATTCAAACCAGATTTTTCGCAGACAACCCTATATCATCGTGTTCGCAATGAAATAGCGTTTATTTTGATATAAGATTCATTTATCAAACAGATGGGTGTAAATTACTAGTATCGACTCACCTGTTTATACCTGCCAACCCAATAGTTACGCCAGGAAAAAAATAGACAACCCAACGTTTGTATATTCTATAGTCTTCATACTTTCGATTGGTATAAAATTTGTTTGTTAAACTAATGAGTGCAATGTTTAAAAAAAAGTTATTTTTGAATTTTCAATTAATCAAAGTCTGCAACCCACTCGCTATATATTTTTGAACATATTAAATTTAATATAAAAACCTTTTTTCAAAAAATTAAACCCACGAAAAAATCAACTGAAAAGCAAAAAATAAACCTTCTTAGTCTAAATGATAATTGAGCTCCTAAACTAATGTGAGTAACTAATTTTGAGTCTGCAACTAGCAACTAGCAATTGAATTAGGTAAAGCGTAAAATGATGGCAGCGAGATGCACAGCAGCGTTTTAATTGCTTCTCAAAAGTAATATAATGATCTTCGTTAATTGTTTATTTGGCGCCAACTCAAAATTAGTTACTCACATTAGTTTTGGAGCTCAATTATAGTTAAGACTGTGGTGTATTTTTTGCTTTTCAGTTGATTTTTTCGTCGGTTTAATTTTTTGTTAAAAAGTTTTTATTTTTCACTTTTCTGTGGCTAAAATGAACTAATAACTATCTACTCAATTGACTCAGGTATCCATCATCTTGTAGTGTCATCAGAACTACCTAAATGTATGCCAAGTTCCAACAGAATCGGTTCACAGATGAAAAATTAATAATCTCCTATTTTTCTACCCTTAGGGGTGGATCAGTCCTTTCCAAATGCGGAAATGAAAAACTCTGAAGTATACCCAGTCCACTAAAAAAAATATCATCCAAATCCGGTAACCCAGTACGAAGTTATGAGTGGTAGAATCGGTTAACGGGTAAAAATTTAGTGGATGAACGATAAATATCCCCTATTTTTCTACCCTTAGGTGGGAATTTTCTTTCAAATTCAAATAGGACCAACTTCGAAGTATACCATATCCAATAAAAAAATTAGCATCAAAATCGAACTGCTCTGTGAAAAGTTATGCGTGATCATACATAAAAAAATATACGCGTCGACTAGAGAACCTCCTAGTTTTTGATTTCGTCGCGTAATAAAATACTTTTCGTCCATTAAACAGATGGGTGAAGGTCGTCTCTGATTCGAATCCTCTACTACAAAGTATTATCTGTTCTGTAAGCACTATTAATATCTTTATGTCTTAAATAATAAGAAATTTTCTCTGAAGGTTTTCCGAAATAAGTAATAACCCTGAAATTTGACTTTGCATTTGAATCGGTCGGATAAACTTTTTTTCGATAGAATGATGTTCAATTGTATTTAATTCTTTATTGAAATTCTCTTCTGACAGAGGAACGTTCACTAGTCTGTGGATATACTATTAGATGCGGCTACTTTGAGTAGCGAATATTCCTCTGTCAGAAGAGAATTTTCAGAAAGAATTAAATAAAATTAAACAAATTGCAGCCAATAACGAATCTGAGTCGAGTTCAGTTGACATCATTATATCGAAAAAACTCTATAAAAAGGCAATTCAAGGAGTTTATCCAACCGATTCAATAACAAAGTCAAATTTCAGGGTTATTACTTATTTCGGAGAAAATTTCTAATTATTTGAAACATAAAGATATTAATATTGCTTACAGAACAAATAATACTAAGGGAAAATTTATTAAAAACAGCAAAGATCGAATTGAAAAGTCTGACAAATCTGTAGTAGATGAACTAATTTGTGGTACTTGTTTTTACATAGGACAAACAGGTAGAACTTTCAAGCAACGCATATCTGAGCATAGAAACAGTTTTATCAAGGGCAAATCTGATTCAACTTTCGCTAACCATCTCCCGACTGAAAAACATTGCTTCGCTATTGACTTTGAACTTTCGCGAGTAGAAAAGAAAGGTCAAAAACTCAATCTCCTAGAAAGCTTAGAGATTAACAAAAGCAGGAATTCACAATTTTCATTAAATGACCAGATTAACTTAATAATTTGCCCCTTTCAAATCAGTTTAGTAGAAATTGAATAATCGTTCGTCCAATAACCACTTAATTTCCTTATATCCAACTGACCACCTGCTCCTATTATTTATATCAAACCCCAGTAATTGTAATTTAGTATATCTCCACTTGAAAAAGCTATAGTATAGCGAAACACGTGTCGTGGGTTTTGTAAAAATCGTAGTTTTTAGTTTACTTTATTCATGAATATTCATGATTATGAAAGAAGATTGGGGAAGCTTGTATCATACCGCCAGACCTCGGGAGTAAATTATGTTTACTTCATGCGTTTTATATTGCACTGACATTTGTTTATAATGTAGACGGTGAATTAGTTTCTGTAAATAGCATTTTTTCGACGATTTCTACTACCAGATATATGAAAGTTGTTCAGTTTGCTTCACTTATTGAAGCATAAAAGATAAAATAAATGTTGAAACATGAACAAACATTACTTCGATCATAATTGACATAAAAACAAAAACAACTCGATATTGGTGTTGAAAATTACTGAAGTGATTTGCAATGTATCTCACTTATTTTATGGCATGACAGCTCGATCGATGTCAGTGATACTTCTCTAAAAATTTATTCAATCAAATAAATACCTATTGATTTCAATCCGGTTATAGGAATGGATATTTTGGAAAAAAGAGATAAGATAGGTAACGTGGTGAAATTCATCGTTGATAAAATGAAAAAACTAATTTTTTTTCTCTTTGAGTCCATCCATAAAGTCATGCTCAATACATGATACCTTATATGTGGTGATTCAACATTTAGATGGGCAGTATCTGCATATCTTTATTTTTTCTGGAAATAGCAAACGCATCATCATAATTTTTAGTCGGTAGTTATTGGTTTTTCAATATCAAAAGTATGAACATACTGAAAAAAGTATAGGTTGTATTCATTCATACAACAAATAGGCGAGATAACTAATTTCTGGAAAAAATACTGCAATGTCCAGAACGATAAGAAAAGTGGTTGAATGTTTTTTTATTTATTTTTTTCGAAGTAGTTTAAAAAAAAATCCCAAAGAAATGTTCCTGTTTGAACACTGCAGAAACCGCGCCAGGATGTGACGTAACAAGTTCAGATCTATCGCCGAGAGCAACAGAGTTGTCAAGCGTTATTCATAATATTTATTTACAATGTGAGCAGGCCGAAAAAATAATGACAGCATTCGATATACATTCATATTATTCAAGAATAACTAAATCAAATAAGAAGTCTTCATTCCAATATAACACATGCTGACACAAGTTCTGTTTTATTCATCAGATAAAACAGAATATTTTCACAGAAGTTCCGCAAAATAGTGACACTGGCAACTCAGGAGAATGACAAATCAATGGACTTATGACGCCAAAAGAAGCGGCAATAACGCTATGTTTGAATGTCTCATTGAATTTGAGAGTTTTAGAGCGGTGTTTATTTGAATATTACACAACATTTCCTAGGAAAAACTATGCATATATAATATTTTATCGTTATATTTCAACTTCAAGCGTATAGGAAGCAAAGAACCCCGCACCAAATACATGGGAAAATGGCTCTCAGCCAATTTTGAAATTTTTTTGGGATATTGTGGTACAAGTCACTAGAAAATACACGTGCAAGTTTAAATTAGTTTCTATGTTTAGTTTCGAAGATATAAATTTTTGAAAATCATAAAAATTTCTGTTTTACAGAAACATAGTAAGGTTCACTTGTTACGCCGCTGGACATACACAGGGGTTTTATAATTAAACCCTCTGTAACGCCACTGGTCTATTATGGAAAATATTTCCTATAACTGACCTACGACGCTTAGGACACCTCAAATATAGAATTTCTATACTCGATTAGTCCTTTTTTGAAAAGTTGCTCGCAAAGTCACAACTTTGATGGGCAGATAGCATCAGTTATTTGAGAAATAACTAAACCGAAGTTATTTGAACGCGAGCGGCTACGTTCAACATCTTCTTTCTAACTACCCGGAGGAACATGGGGTGTTTATTTAGAAGTACTACCGGAGTTTAGAAGGATTCGAAAATTATTCATAAAAAACACTAAAATAATGCACTCATAAAATGTTTAGACTGTACATATATATTTAATAAAAAATTGACACACTTATTTCCTTCGTTCTATAGACGAATGATATGAAACAATATTCATACAACAAAAAGAGTGTAGCTTATTGGTAGATAATTTTACAGTTGGCTACAAAACCGAAATGGACTTACTGAACAAAATCTTGACATCAATTGCCACAAACGGCTAGAAATAATTATCTTTTGAGACCTTCGTGAACTCGAAACTAGGGAGATACTTTTACAGACACATGCACATTATAAAGGGTTCGCTTTGCCACAGCATAAATACAGAAAAACAAAACATTGGACTCACCCTGTTTCACACTTATTCACTGGAGTAGGTTTTTAAGCGACAATTAGTTTTGATTTTATTATTATTTCGATTACTCCCGCGTCAATTGGTTATTTTATTTTATTCGCCCGATATATTAGTATAGCGCGATATGGCTAAGAGATCATGAACTATGGAGTTGCGGTTTTCCCTTGATTTATCTCGATTCGGGAAGCGTTGACAAAAATAGTCAATTTTTTTAAAAAACTATTGTTCCCTCGTGCTTTCACTTGGAGCTTCAATACTTGATTTGAATTTCGTTTGCAGTTGCTTAGTTTAATGTTTTCTGACGATCACTACATTGATTGGAAACTCTCATTATTATTGTACGATACTGTGATTCGATGGACTTCTGAACCCCACTTTTGAGAGAAACATTCTGCCGGAGGGACGACTATGATACTCGGTTACTGCTAAACACCGAATGTATCTTTTGATATGAAAAACTCGCGCTTTTATAAGATCTTCAGCCCGCGGTATTAGGTGGGTGAATGAGATAAAGAGTTGTTTTGTTGTCGTTTAATTGTTTTTCTTGTCAAGATGAATCATGGTCGTAAAAGTAATGGCTTTGTTTTTCTCATTGTACGCATTGATAAATACAATGAAATTTTAATGAGTAAATGTTAATGGCTGTCAATTATCTCTAGATTTATTGCGTATGTCCGTTGTTACGATTCAATAATATCGCGACTCAATGTCAACAATTTCGGTTTTTCCAATATATCATCTGGACGTTAATAGCCATATAAATAAACTGTTTTATTAGGACATTTTTTAATTTCCCTTTTCATCTTGGAAGTAATGGTTTTGTTTACCTCGTAATTTTGATAAATTATAGGGGTCGGCGGATATACGAGTTATCTTACTTTCCTTTAATTGTTTTCGGCTAACGACTTATTTTTAACTGGAATGTGCTTATCAGCGTTTTCAGGCAAGCATGTGAAACCTATTTAATCATTCTGTCTATCACGATCTTGTTTGAGAATATTATGCTGTTTTGTAGGGAAGAAAGTTTTTCTGTAATTACAGGGCGTGACACACTTATCTAAAAGTATTACTTTTTAGATGTTTAGTAACTAAATAATAGCATTGCTGGTTTGAAGGGAGTCAAATGACATGTGAGTCAGTCGGTTGTAGAGACAGAAGAAGCCGCCAATGATACAGGGTGGGCCGAAAATAGCGACAATTTAGTATATTTCGCCAATCTTTATCATTGGTCCCATTAATGGGACTGAGCATTTTTCATTAGAAATATCTTCATTGGAATTCTTTTTTTATGACAAGAATATTTTCTTAGAAAGTTTCAACTATTTTCCAAAACACTGATTGTTTAAAAAAATGTTTGTTTTTTATACTTCATGTTTTTAACATTAGTCACTTAAAACAGCCTTTTTGAGACAATAAATCCGCTTCGAAGCCAAAACTACTTGAGGAAGACCTATAGTAATTGCCTAATGTGGCTTTCCACTTGTTTCACGAAAATTCGTTGTCCAGATCCATATAAGTCGTACTCTACGCTCTACGAGGTCAAACAGTTCAGTTTCTGAGTAGAAACAATAAAGCCTATGAATAAAAATAAGTTCAAAAACCAAAACCCAACTACTGAAAAATCACGCTTTAAAAAGTATGGAACAAGAAAATATTCTCATCTGAAATTGTTATGTACAAACTATTCAATATTTATCATCTATCAAATAAACAACTTACATGTAATATATTTTAATGTAAATAATACATACCTATTCATAGTGATGTTCAGAGGATAGCCGTGGTCATATGCCACCTACCCTAACAAAACAATACATTCTAACAGAAGTAAGCGATCAGAAGCTTTAGGGCAAAGTGGCATATGACCACGGCTTTCCTCTGAACATCACTATGAATATGTATTGAATACATTAAAATATATTACGTGAAAGTTGTTTATTTGATAGACGATGAATATTGAATAGTTTGTACATAACAATTTCACATCAGAATATTTTCTTGTTTCATACTTTTCAGAGCGTGATTTTTCAGTAGTTGGGTTCTAGTTTTTGAACCCATTTTTATTTCATACTTTTTAGAGCGTGATTTTTCAGTAGTCGGGTTTGAACTTACTGTTTATTTAAATTACTTTGGGGTTATAATTTCGTGATGAAGTATTTGCAGAGCTGCTTTACATTTTTATTTGTAGGTAATATACCACGTGGAGGTACCCTCAACTCATGTCATTATTATTACACACGTTTGTTTTTTTTTAATAATTTTAACATGTATACCATAGCCCATAATGAACATCGTATTTTATATTTGTATTTTGGGTAGGTTTGGAGAGAAAATATGTTTGGCTCAGTACTGAGGCGTGATTTTAGAATTTATTTCCAATTATCGGGTATGTGCAAGTAAAGCCGCGAGCAACAGCTAACAGTATATATATATATATATATATATATGAAATGTTTCAGTTTATGACTTTATGTCCTCTAGAGGGCACCATATTCAATTCAATGTGACGTCACATAGTATATAACCAGCGGACGATCAAGACGCTTCCAGCGATACCTCATTTGTCAAATTATGATAAGTAGTTTATAAGTTATGAGGGAACAGATTAACATACATACATACCCAAATACCCACATCATAACCTTCCTTCTTGCTTCGCCGTAGTCGGGTGAAAACAAGTTTCTTCTACGCAGTTCTCTATATAAATGAACAATCGTGCAGACTCCATGGTGCGAAAGTCAAACTTGCTTTCGACTTATTCTTTATTAAAAATCATTCCGAGGAAAGCATAGAATCTAATTCAACGTACTTTAATTCACTGAGAACGAATTTGCAGTAATATAACTCTCGGCTGAACACTGCTAATTGGAAATAAATCAATTACTTTCATAATAAATCTATATTAGTATCTTTTCCGAATTATCAAAAGACTCCCAGATATGGATTCATATACAGGCAAATGGAAAAGAATGGGAGCTGTATATTCCACATCGAGGCTCAGTGAGTTTATTATACGGTGGATTTATTACGATTGGTCTTTTTCATTTATGTGTGGTATAAGTGGAAATGAAAGATGCGACTCGACTGACATGGCAAATGTCCCGATAATCAAGCACAATTATGTAAAAGAAATTCCCATAAGTTGAGCAAAGTAGTACATTTTATTATAATTAGTAAATCTTAACCTAAGTCAGTCACTGTCGCCATCCAAGTCAACCACAATATTTTCTCTTGGCAACAGATCTATATTTACATATGATTTTTCAACTATTTCAACATGCGCTACGCAATTTTCCTAGCTTTCATTTGGAAAATTCTGAATTTCTGACCGATTCACAGCTACTAGAGATGAATTTAAAATTGTGTAACATTCTTTATTCTTTAAATCACAAATTTGAAGAATCTGATTGAATTATAAAAGAAAAAATAGGCTGCTCAGTTTGATTCGGTAATAGTTTTTTCAGATTATAGTTAGGGAGGTGGCGAGCATTTCGGTATATGATTAGCACAAGTTTCACATCGAGGTGGATTGCAGTTTAGATCACTACGAATTGATTTGGTCCAGTCAATTAAGGTCCTATGTCGCTGCGTTTCCGCGTTACAGCGGGTTGAAGTTGCTTAAAAAAGGGGGGTATTAAATCATTTGCACATGTCTGCCTCTGGAGTTCATGGTCACAATCATTCTGGAAACGAGGAAAATCGAAGAGGCAGACATTCAGGGCTCTGCATTATCACGGGACGGAGTTGTAAAAATGTAAAAAAAAGCTCTATTAAGTCATTTGCACACGGTTCTCATTGCGCCCATTCGTTTCATTATGACTCCCTGGATACTTTACTCACTGATTTTTAGCTGTACAATTGTTTGAATTTACGGAATCAAGGGAAAGCGGGTATTGCATTGGATCATTGTGATTCTTTATAGTTTTACTATCATTATTTTGTTTGATATTATTCGCTGAACTCACAGTAACGATTCAACTTCTGGAGCTGAAATCTATGGAAAAATATTTTTAGAAAATGCCAACCAGAAACGAAATGCATTTGGAACTTTTATTAGATAGCAAATTTTTTCAAAAAAGAAAAAAAGCTAGAATAAGATTTTGAAAACATTCCTACAGATTATATTAATTATTTTCAATAATATTCAGTAGACGTAACTTGGCGCGAGCGTCGGGTTGGAAAAATAATTCAAATGGTCTGCCTTTGGAATATCACAGGCCTAGATGTCTGCCTCATCGATTTTCTTGGTTTTTATAAGAAATCTAAACATCAGTTCAAGAGGCAGACATGTGCGCATAATATAGCACACCTTTTTTTTACATTTTTGAAGCGCTGTCAATAGAAAACGGAGGGGCAACATGCTGGCAGACTATTTTTCCATGGTCCTTCTCATTGTTTTCAATCGAACAATTCAGGTCTGCCAAGTTTGCACTTTATATACAGTTTTTTAAATCATAAAACTAACTTAAAAAATCAAATACTACAACAGTCAGAGCCCTGGATGTCTGCCTCTTCGATTTTCTGTGTTTACAGGATGATTGTGACCATCATCCCCAGAGGCAGACATGTGCGCATAATATAGCACACCTTTTTTTTAAACATTTTTGAAACGCTGTCAATTGACAACGCAGTGCCACCGTGGTGGCAGACGCGGTCCTTGATGTTTCTAAAGGTATAATTCTCGCTATTAATAATGTCTGCCACGTCCCAGATAACACATGGACATCCAATGGATATCTATTGGACATCCTTCATGAATTTTATGGATGTACTATGGACATCCAATTATATCCAGAAGATATCTTATGGACATCCGATGGATGTCCAAAGTGGAACAACCTGTACATCCATAGAATATCCTTCAAGGATGTCCATAAGATATCCTCCAGAGATGTCCATAAGATATATTTCAAAGATATCCATAAGATATACTTCAAAGATATCTTTCAGGAATATCCATGAGATATCCTTCAGGGTTATTCAAAAGCTATCTGAAAGATTTCTTGAGAGATATTCTAAAGATATCCTTCGGGGATATCTATCGAAGATAAAATATAGTAATAGCGATCTGGAGGGAAATGAAATAATGGTATTGAACAAAAAAAAATGTATTAATAAACTCTGGTATAAAAAAAAATCTCATAAACTTCGGAGTTATCAACAAATAAAATGTATATGGAAACTCTAAAATAAAAACAGAATATTGAATGCAGAATAATCAAAAAAATAGAATGCCATTTTCTTCGTCCATCAGGTGTTTCCTTCATTCTAGAAGATGACAGATGCCTTTCTATGGCCCTTCTCAGCCAAATTTAGATGGCTTCTTCAGTAGATTTTTTATTTTCCGTCGAATCACTGAGGTCAGCTGCTTCTGAAATGATATGTATATATTCACGGGTATAACTGATGTTGAAATCTACAAAAAAATACTGAGAAATATTATGCTTTCTTTTGAATTCGAATACTGATGATGATAATATATACCACTGCCATAGTTTTTCTCTCTTTTTATTGGTATACTATTCTATATATAAGCATTTTTGACATAAACTTTTCTATGAAATTTTGCATTCTCACTGACAAAGCAGTCTGTTATGAGGCAATACAAATTATTATCAATTACATTGAACAACTGAATGGGCTTTTCACCTAGTGATAATTCAGCCAGTTTTAGTTGTCCAGTTTATTTTTTATGCTCCATACCAGCTATATTTGGAGGCAAACATATTAGTGAGCATGGAAGAAAGGCATCGTTCCAAGTCATTTTTGTGATTTCATTTAGGTACTTTAAAAAGAGTTCTAGAAAAAGGAATAGAAAAACATACAACTTACCTACAGCAGCTTCGAATTTCGATCCAGTTCCCAAATATTCTTCCGAAAGATTCATTTTTTCAGTGCAATCAATAGGAGAATGTTCGAATCTACTGATGGATCATCTTCATCACATGTCCACTGTTGTAGGCATTTTTAATCTGGGCACTGTGACATATGAAAAACTCGTGAATTGTGGCAAATGTAACGACTTGCTTTTCAGCATTTCTGAAAATATCGAAACTCAAACAGCAAACACATAAATGCATTGGAAATAATGGATGTTTATAGGTTATGTCCTTTTCAATTGATATTTACCTGTATTCGGCCAATATATGATTCCCTTTGGAAACAATCAACTGCTACAGATGAAAACCATTATGTCCAGACCAACAGGGTATCAAAAACGGAGGAAAATAGGAAAAAACACGACTTTTGTTTGGATTCAGCGCTATGACTATGACCTTCCTCAACAAAATAAAATGACAGACGTTGCCAGGAATTATCACAGAACTTGAGTTCTGTGGTAATTATGCGTATAGTATGGCCAGGCTGTCGCAGACACATGTATATCTGTTCTGTGGTCGCAGAGGGTTCCCGCGACAACGTATTTTTGAAAAGGTACCATTTGTGTATCTACGAGAATGTTTAAATTCTTTCATGATTGCTTTGGATATCTCATGGCCATCCCTAGGATATCTTCTGAAGGATATCTATTTCAAATCCGTCGATGGATATCCATTTCAAATCAAGAAGAAAAACCAAACATGAGATTTTTCCAAAAAAATTAATCTATATGTACGAGCATGAAAGAAACTCAGAATTGACACAATAAAAATCAATCCAACAATTTAAACTTATCCATATTTGCTCCGGATATCTTATGGCCATCCATATGATATCTTCTGAAGGATATCCATTTCAAATCCGTCGACGGATATCTTATGGATGTCCATTTCAAATCCAGAGATATCCCGACCAGAATTGGACATGAAATGGATATCCATAGGATATCCTGTGTTATCTGGGCGTGTGCCGATTATATCGAAATTTTGCTCGCCACCTCCCTAACTATTAGGCCACTAGAAAAATTATTCATTAATTAACTTGACTTGTTCGATATTTGGGCGCCAGGTTGCAACAAGACAAAAGCCGAACCTAGCCGAGCCTAGCTTGTATGGGAATAAATCTGCAGAAAATCAACTTGAGAATGTATTTTTGTTAAAAAATACAAAACAATTCAAGAGAAAAATGAACAAAGAAATTTAATGAATAGTTACAATAAATTTAAATATGAAAGAATTAAGAAAAAAAATTATATGTGAACGTATCGCAAATTTAGGATCAGTCCAATGAAATTTGAACATTTACAATTTAATTTCCTGATTCCAGCAGAAGATAGTCGTTGGTACAGTTATATCTGAGATGCGAGTTAGGTTAGGGTTGATCTCCACTGAAGATGGTCTTCGGTGAAAGGCCTGAAGATGGTCTTCGGTTGGAAGGCTAGTTCATTCGATGTGGGTCTCAGCACAGCGATTACGTTCGTGGTCGAATTGATTGCGACACCATGTATTCGCTCACTCATGAATGTGATATGTTTCACGGACCAGGTTGGAAGTGGGCTGCAGTGTAACCTCTTTGAGTTACCAGTCTTTCTGTTCTGAGTATACTGCTTTCCTCAGTGGTATATACATGTGAAGAAGACGATGGGTATCAGAAATCGTTACACTTTTGGGGAGAACTAAGGATATCTTTCGAACCTCCAACTTATGTTTCAAATTTTAATTTAGTGAATGAAGAAATGGTCGAATACAAATACACAAGTTCGTACAAATGATAAAAATATAAGCTATGTTAAAGATACATTTCTTAAGCAGAAATTGAAAAAAAAAATAAAAAAAAGGAAAATTAATAGAATACCCAAAAAAAACACCCAAAAGAATTTCCAGAAAAATTATTTTAATATTTAAAACTGGAATAATCTTTGATAATTTATGGAAATGTACCCGAAGAGTACAGAGTGAAGATTGAACAAAAAATATCTTCAGAAAGAGAGGAGTAAAGATAACTAGAGAACGAGGGCCAAGCCTTGTTTCCAGAGAAAAAGTATAGTATTCCGATATAAAAATATTTGCGAATTACCCAGAGAAAAGGTATAGTATTCAGAAACTATATGTAAGTGAGCACGATAAAACCCTCAAATGAAGTTAAATTCAATTCTTCCCACAGAAGAAATGCCCGATAGATAGAAATCTACCTAGACATACAGATATATCGATACAGAGGGTGGCGATCCCCTTTTCTAGAACGTAAGCCCGATATTTCTCCCAAATGGAGAAAGATAATTTCTCTGGAGTTTGACAAGTCCTCCTTCAACACGTATGTGCTCAAAAACCTCTTCGATGCGACGAAAGTGAATGAATTGATTTCTGGCAGACTTTCAAGATGGGACTGTTAATTGATTGAGTTAAACGACAAAATGAAACTTATCAATTTTGAATCAAAAAATAATGCTTGAGGAAAGCAACAGATACTGTGAGATCGAGTACTCTGTGACAAGTTAAGCAAGAGAACCAACCTTCTCAGGAAACATTTATTTCTCCAAAAGAAACAGATAAAATAATATCATAGATTATAATGAGAAAAAAATGCTTACCAAAGGAGGTTGTCCTAGAAGGAGCATTGCAAATGTCCCAGAATAGTCGACTGGCTTCTAATGGTTGGAACCTCTTGGAATAATCACACCGTCGCCGTCGGTTAGGTAGCTACTACTCCACTCAAAGTTGCCAGTGATCTTATACCTGAAATGTGAATAGCGTAGAAACTAGGCAGCAGAATCAATTGTCTAAAACAAGATTACTACTTCAGCCGGTGAGACATTCGCAATTGCTCGAGTACAAAAACTACAAAAAAATTAAACGTGGTTGAACTCAGTAAAAAATTACGAAAGACTAAAAATTGAATGTAATTGAACCTACCAAAGTCAAAAGAGAAACTGATTAACATTTGTAAACGAAATATCAACAGATAACCTGAAAATCTCATGCCAAAAATTCATCTGAAAATTACCACAAAATCGATTTGAATCAAAATGCGTTACTAGATAATTAGTGTCAAAATATTGAATAAATAAGGAACTGAATGAGTCAGGATGTTGCGAGAACAAGAAATTCTTGCAATTATAACTCCTCAACAGATGCGATGTAATAAGGCAATCCATCGACCTATCAAAACGAAAAGCAATATGGCGGCTGTTGGCACACATTGTAATTCGTTATAAGCCACCATAGTGGTGAAAGTGTTTATTTTGGTGATTTCTGTGCAATTTGAGTAGTTTTTTCAATTTTGATTATAACGTGCTTAAACTGAAAAAAAAATCCCTTATTTGCATTGAGACTGTGGGTCCCTCACAGGGATAGTGTCGGGTTTCACCGGGCTACAGTTTCAAATCATAAGTTTTTGACCAGTTAAAATGACTTGTCCAGGAGGAGGAGCAAATCAACCAGGATCAGAATATCTTACGATTCGAAAATCAAGTATCGAGGGCTGCGGAGACAACCTGTGTGCAATTCGTGATAATATCTTCATTCCTCATGGATCCCCATAACTTAATTGTGATTTGATTTGTTCCTATGATTACTTTTTGGGATTTTGCCTACTTGTTATTTTCCACTTCAAAAAATAGAAAACTGAAATGAATGTTATATAATCCTACCCCACAAAAAAAACATTCTACAGGTATTTATTGAATTACTGAATACAAATTTTCTATAGGATTCTGCGGCGACTCAATAAATAGAAATATTTGGGAAATATGTCTTCAATCTTCAACCTTCCCATTTTAGATATTTCAGGCAAATATCGAAACCCCCGATCAAGTCTTTGAAGGGTGTTGTATTTGATTACTTGTTTGACGTCCATCGTCTTAATGTATTTGAAAATGTTTCGAATGTGAATACAGTATTCAGACGATTGCAGAAAACAAACATTCGAAACATTGTGAAAACCTTTTCAAGAACATTAAGACGATGGACGTCCGAAACGGAGTAACGTCCACATCGTCTACAACCTTCAAAGGGTATTTGTAATTTATTAACAGTAAAATTGATATATCGTGATATTTATCGAAATTGTACTATATAAAATATCAATAGTGTCATTTTTATAATTGCTATTAAATTAAGAGTAATCAACTGAATCAGTAAAACAACAAAAAAAACAAACATTTATTTATAATATTCATTTGAAACTTTTAAATTTTTTTAAAAACAACTGAGCAAGAGGCAAGTCGTCCAATAAATGTTTTGACTGATGGCATTGGCCACACAGCTTCCAAATCTGTGCGAACATTGCCCTCTAATATAGCACCAACATGACCACCTACTTCACTGTTTCCGGCCACTTGTAAGTGAGCAGTACAAATGCTTCATCATTCCAATTATGTACCAAACATCTGAAGGTTTTTAATTTCCTTTTTGTGAATATTGACCTGAAAAAAAGTTATGTTGATTAGAAAGAACTATTATGAAAGTTGAGAAGTAATCAAATCGATGTTTCTTATAATGAACAAATGTGGCAATAAACATAATAGATCAGATCAGAAGTTATAAATTGCTTTTTATGATTATTATTCCTGATTTATAATAATTCACTTGATGACTCACGATTTAAACTGTACATGTACCCATTAGAAAAAACCTGCGCCTAGGAAAAAAAACATACTAGACTAACTGAAATATATGAATGATTCTGAATTTTGTTCTCAACCTTCACAACGAAGCCAGATTCAAGTATGTATGGATTCTAAACTTCATCTGCATTTGGGAAAGCTGGGGTAAAAGCAAATACGAAATAATATCCATATTCGTAACAGGAGGAGAAACCAAAATTAAAAAATTCAGTGTAAAAGGATCTAAATCACTGATAAATCCTCAATTTCATTTTATACCTGAAAAAAAATACATTGATAAAAATGTAAACAGAAGATGGGGATGTATTTTCAAATACCCACCAAAGCCTCTGCTTTTCAACAATAGTGTTTTAGGTAATCACTCCATCTGAATATTATCAATTAACAACATAAAAGCTCCGAAAATAGCCAAAATACACTTTTTCAACCAAAGGTACAATGAAATGATGTTCTTATGGCGATTATCAGTTTGTGTGCCAACAACCGCCATATTGGGTCACGTGGTATGGATTGCCTAATAAGTTAAATAAGGAAAACCAGGTTAATGTAAATAAATTATAACTCAAAGCGATAATTAAATATACCAACCAGCAATCAACAGTGAATAAATAGCCTTCATTCGAAATTAATAACTCATAACCTTACCAGAAATTAATTTTCACAACCAAAACTTTCTTGAACCGTTTCAATACAACCAGAATTTAAAGGACGATCATCTTTTCTGTCGAGAACGATGGATCCGCGAAATTTCGATTTACGCTTCGGCAAAAATTGCCAGGATCGGTGAGACTATCGGTAAAAAATTTTGATTTGGGATACACTGCACCCCGGAAGTTAAGAGAAAATGATTTGTGATATTTAATTTTACATTGAAAGTATGGAACGAAAACCACTGTAACCATTCCCTTTCCCCAAAGGGGACAATAATTTGTTTGTTTATTGAAAATGATTTTATTTTTAGCAATTTTTTTTTGTATAATTATCCCAAAATACATATAGTCCGGGTGGTTAATTTTTTTTCATTTGAATACGGGAAATTTTTTTTATCTTCGACTGTTAGGCATTATCCATCACAATCACCCCATTTGGTGGTATATTTGGGGAAAAATTTTTTAATAATTTGCCGTAGTTTGTGTGATAGTCAACACAGGGGTCGTTTATATTTTTTTTTTACACAACATTTGGATTGAATATTTTTTTTTTCCAGCATGAATTATTGTAACACGCTTTTTTCGAAGGATTTTGGTTTTGCAGTTACCGGCAAATCTACCCCGACCTTCATTTGATTTTCATAATAGCAAAAACCCCCCATCCGTAAAAAATTCCTCCCCCCCTCTTTTATTCAAGGATTGTAATTTAAAAATTCCATCCTTCATCTTTTTAAAAGGTTCGATTCCATAACCCTTTGCCGTTTTTTAATTAT